>JAVIWC010004611.1:0-53800 GCA_031894815.1 Creontiades dilutus
GGCGCTCATATGACTTGAGTGAATCTTTCTTAAAATACCAGGAACCATTTTACGTGGTACAATAACACAGGAATTTTTCAAAAGAATACTATCATACGCTGATAATTCATCTTTAAAATTCCAAAAAAACTTTGCTATGTCCTGGACCTGATTTTTGTTATTAGGCCATCCTCCTTCACAATACAATTTTACAGATTTTAGCGTTTCACCATTCTCGGTTTCTGACCTAATTCCACTTAGTGTATTGGGATGGATTGCTAATGAATCGAGAACAGCGTTGACGTGAACAGTGATATCATTATCAATAGAATCATCAGTTTGGGGTAATGCAGCGCGTGACAATGCATCTGCAAGATACATGAATTTTCCTGGCTTGAAAACAAATTCTATTTCAAAAGGCTGTAGTTGGGGAAACATATGCTGCAGGCTGGGAGGAACTTTAGCAAGTGGCTTTTTACTCAAAGTTACTAAAGGCGAGTGATCTGTTTCGATTGCAATGAATTGACCAAAAATGTATTGATAAAATCGTTTACATGCAAATACAGCTGCGTAGAGTTCCTTGCCTATTTGGGGATAATTTTGTTGACTGCGCGTTAACGTTTGTGATGCATAAGCTACTGGCTTACCGTTCTGCAATAAGCAGCATCCTATAGCGAACTTGGACAATACAGGAGTGGTTGTAAGCTCTTTTTTTAAATTATTGAAAACTAATCTATGATCCGAATTCCACTGCCATTGGGCATCCTTTTTAATCAAATCCCGTAAGGGGGCTGTTTTCTGAGAAACATTTTGTATGAAGCTACCCAGGTAGGTAATCATACCTAAAAATCTCTGAACTGCAGTTTTATCCTCTGGCTCTTTCATTTCAATAATCGCTTTTATTTTGTTTTCATCAGCATTATGTTCATTTGTAGAACTACCAAACACCAAAATATCATCAAGACAACACCGGGTAGATCCCCGAAAATTTCTTCCATTTTAGCGTGAAAAATTTCACTCGAAGGTGAGATTCCGAAAGGAAGGCGTATAAAATTAAAATCTCCCCCATGGAGTATTGAAAGTGAGCAATTTGCTGCTCTCATCATCAAGAGGAATAATCCAAAATCTTGAGTTCGCATCTAAAGAGGAAAATACAGAGGCGCCATTTAGTTTAGATCTAATATTCTCGAAAGAAGGTAATTGGTAATGTTGTCTTTTAAGGTTTTTACTAAGATTTCTCGGATCAATACAAATTCTGAGGTCAAACGATTTTTTCGTGACTACTACCATGGAGCTAACCCAGTCTGAAGGTTCGTTTACTTTGGCAATGACCCCATCATTAACCATACGTTCCAATTCTACTTTAACTTTCTCGTGAATTTTAAATGGCAATTTTCTAGGCGCGTCTATGACCGGAACTGCACCTTCTTTAAGAGATAATTTACATGTAGTCGGTAGCTTCTCTAAGCCTTCAAAACAAGTGCGATAAGATCCTAATAGCTTGTTTACATCGTTATCATAGCATATTAGATGGGAGTTCACAGCATTAACTTGCTTAATGAGATTGAGATTTTGACAAGACTTGAGACCTAATACTGTTAGAGACTCTTCATCTACGACATTAAACGTAATTTTATGCGATTTACCCTTTAATGTACAACATAAATTGAAGAATCCCAAGTTTTTCATAGTATTACCACTGTAGATAGTAATTTTTTATTTGCTTGGTCGCAATAAAGATTTATCCAAGTGTAAGTTTTCAAAAGTCAACAATGACATGCAGTTTAATTGTGCTCCCGTATCAAGTAAACATGAAATCGTGGTATCGCCTACCACTAAATCTACAGACCAAATTTGAGAGCCGACAGAAGATGATAATTGACAAACATAATAGCTTTCATCCATTGACTTATTGTTCAGCACGTACCTTTCGTCCTGCAGGTTAATTGAGCTTATTCTACGAGATTTACACTGTTGAGAGTAGTGGTTGTATTTTCCGCACGTGTCACACTTAATCCCTTTGGCTGGACATCGATAACGATGGATTTGGCCACACCGACTGCAAAGGTTTTCGCGTGAGGACTGACGAGAACGATTGTGTTGCCGCTGGCGAGAATTTGAAGTGGATCTTGCTCTCGATCTTTGTTTTTGTTGATGATAATTATTTCTTCTACCGTCGCTTTGTACTTCCGTGTTTATTTGACGTCGGACCTGTCGTTCTGGCCTTGTTTGAGAGATTGAATCGAATTGCTTAGCCAATATTTTATTAATGGTGGAACTTCCTTCGGCCGAATTTTCAAGAACTTGAGCTTGGATCTGCGAAAGTTCTAGAGCTTTGCAAATTTTTAATGCTTTCGAGAGATCAAGGATATCCTCTCGTAATAATCTCTCTTTAATTTTACGATTTTCACGACGTAGGCCAAGAATTAATACGTCCTTAATTAATGAATCGGCAAGAGTTCCAAAATCCCACGATTGACTCAGGTTTTTCAAGGCTGTCACATATTCATCAATCGATTCGTTTGACTTTTGATGACGTGTGAAGAAATTATGCCGCTCAACCGTTATATTTTTCTGAGGCGTGAAGTGTTCCTCGTATTTCTTTAATAAATCTTTATAGGCCACGGTATTTTCATGTACTTGCAATGAATTAAAGATCGGCCTTCGCTTGGGGGCCAATCAGGCTTAGCAAAATGTCCACTTTTCGTTTGTCTGGGTATGAATCAAGACCCGATGCAACTAGATAAATGGTGAATTGTTTGATCCAATAAGCCCATTTTTTTGGACAAATTTGTAGTCGCTATGCCGTCGATCTCTAAAGGACCGAAGTTTGGTGGCAAATTGATGGACGTTGGTGGAGACGTGGACATGTTGATCCGATCAGTCTGAATTGATTAATTCAAAGGTGGCGAATTCAAGATGGAGGTAGCAAGAGGATCAACGATGTCCGGGTTGGATTCATTAATTCCAGAATCAAGAGTCGGATTAATGGACACAAAATGTTATGTACTCACTGATTGTCCTCCGAGATGAAGCCATGTAAACGAGAGCAGAAATGAGTTGAAAATAAAACACCTGACACCATGTTATAATAAGAAAAGTCCACTTGAATGATTTATTGGAAGACTGGTTGACAAACGAATGAAACAGAGATGGTTCTACGCAAAACCCATAGCCTTATGAATCATGAGGTGATAATGTAGGCATTGTAGTGTATATAAATATGTGGTTAAGGTTTAGTATAATAATATAATTAATTAGTTGATAATATATATAACAACATCATTAGCAAGAGCCAAATTATGAATTAGAGTGTGTTAGAGAAAGCGTTTTGCAGTAAAAATTAAAACTTAATTTCAAATTTTTTGTCGGGAAAACTTGCAAGAATAACGCTTAGAGTGGGGTGACTGCGCTGGACATTAATAATGCACTACATTTCTGAACATAATTGAACTTGGTGATGTTGCATATTAAAATAAATTTAGTTATTAAAGAAAGTTAAATTATGTTCAGATATTTAGTGCATTTTTTTTCAGTTCCGTCACCCCACTCGTCTTTATTCTTGCCATATCTTATTATAGGTACTGGTTGGGAGAAACAAATTCTAGAAAAAGTGACCTGTATTTCTGAACAAAACATAAGCATTCTTTATTGAGAAAATTTGTTTAATATTTAATATTATATGTACCAATCGTTTTTTAATACATTTTAACACAATTGAACTTTTTTTCATACTTACATGAAATTTTAAATCTTCCAAGTTTTGTATGACGATAGGTTCATAATGGTATAGAAAATAAAAATCGGCGGTTTCTATGATAAACTAAAATACCCTAGTCAGGGGTATTAATATCTCAATAATCTCAATGACGTAGTCTGCGTAATAGCCCCCCCCCCCCCCCCCGTGGGCACCCCTGCCCTAGTTTTATTCGAGTAAGTTCTTGAAAATTTATTCTTAGCGGTTTATTCTTGAGGTATCTCGTGCTTTATGTTGCACTTTTCAGTATTTTTAGGTATAAGGAGCAGTCTTCAATTTCTTTCCGTTTTTGGTTGAGACTTTTGGCTGGATATTTTTCCATGAATTTCGCTTTGCTTCGCCGTCTTTGAGCGCGGATACGAGTTAAATGATATGGGGCGGCACGCTATGTGCGCTAACCAAATGTACCTATTTAAATTAAAATTTTAGTAAAAGGCAATAAATAAAAGTTGTTTGTCGAAATTGTAAAAATACCAAAACTATTGATAAGTGGCGGCATGCAGCGCTAACCAACTTTAAGTAGGCATCTACAAAGTGACAAAGAAAACCCGAAGGACCACAGCCCAATTGGCTGAAGAAAAAATGTGACTATGATTAAGGAAATTAAAAGAAAGAAGGCTAAATAAAGATAAATGTACGTATAATGAATGTAGAAAACACATGTTCTAGGTCCTACCTACCTAGCACCTTATGGCCATAGGAGGAAATTAGGTACAATGGTTAAAATTATTTCTACCGTGATTCCGATGCGATGTGGGCCTTCTGGCTTGTAAGATGATATACCCCGGACTCCAGCAGCAGCTTCCAGGCACCTGGAGGGACAGGCAGTAGGGGGTGGCAGGGAAGAAATACCTCTCAGTTGTGTTGAGAGCAGCCTGAGAACAGATCTCTCACTTCTGCTCACTTCTCAGGTGCTGATGTTGCTGCAAAACAGATTCCTGTCAAGGTGGAGCTCAATCCCGGAATATTACCGCCTCCAGACAATCCAGACACCACGAGACACAGGCGGGAGGGGGGTAGTCTGGTACTGAATCCACCAAATCAGCCAAAAAAAAGGCTCACAAACTGCAATAACTCCGCCTAATAGATGCAGAAAGGCAAAGAAGGTGCAAATCTGATCTAGAGGAAGCAGTTAAAAAGCGGAACTTTAAAAAATCAAATAGTTTTTGTAAGAGGGTACTTACTTGGCGTAAGTTGGGACATTAATGGTGATTCACTGCCTCCCCGCCGCGGATCGTGAATAGCACCGGGAAAAACGCCAAGACTTCTGCCGAATTGCTGGGTTGGCAGAACTGGATATAAAGGTAATGGAGAAGAAGGTGAAGTCGAGCAATAGACGAGGTGATTGTGACGTCGAAGAATCATGACCTCACCAGGTGAGATAATGGCGACAAGCAGTCTAATTTGGATGCTGAGAAAATTATAGGGTTTCACAAAGATTGGTTCCTCTAGTTAAGATTGCTGATTTGTCCTTCAATGTACAATAGGTTGGAAATAAATGTGTAAAAAACATTACTTCGAACATTACTTGCAAAATTGATCATCACGGGTTGCAATAAATGATTATCAACATTCACAGCTGATTACGCACGTGCAAATGACGGTATGACAAGTATATTTAGCGGGGAGTTGGCATTACTCTTATCACGAATTGATAGTGGAAATGGCCGGCGTCGGGAAAGGTAAACTGCGGAATCCTGTTGCTGTGTTTAATATAGTGAAATTTAGTGTGGAAATGGTGCAGTATAAAGAATTGAGGTGTCGAGTAATTCGTAAAATAGGAACATGAAGAAAACTAAGTGGAAAGAGTCGTAAATATTACTCAGGTAATCCATTTCTGTTCAACGGGATTCTCCAAAATTGTACTGTACCAAAGTTGTACCCATTTTCTGTGAACCTTTAAAAGAAAAACGAGCAATCTTGGCTATGGAGCTACAATTCACTTGAAGATATCTGATGTAAGCTTGTCCCCGTTCTCTAACAGCTCTATCGCATTCGCCTTCCATTTAGATAATAATCCTCTTCCTTGCTTTTTTGGTGCAGAATTATCAGCATTAGCCAATAACTAAAAAATAGATAGAAAAATCTAATAGGTAGGCACTTTTACTCATTTTGGTAAAAAAATGAGTTAGGTGGTGTTAGAATAACCGCGATAACTGTTTGATTGCTTCACATTAGATGTGATATAAGATCAGTAACAAACATGAACATGAGTTCATGATGGCCTAACCGTCGACATCGATTTAAGTGAGCTTATTATTTTTGAGGAGGTATAGGCCCGTTTTTATTGGAATGGGTTTCCACAACTTCGTCGCGGGTGAGTTAGCCCGTGACAGAGTTAAGTATGGCTTTTTGAGCGAACAAATGCGTGCCCATCTACAGCCTAAACCGTACTTACCGTGAACATTTGCTTTCTCAGCAGCTGCTAATGATACCGTCGTATTGCAATTGATTTGCGTTCGTAAGACCTCGTTTCTCCGACAACCCTCCCAATTTGAGCGAGATTAGTGTGCTGGAACCTGAGAAAATGATGGTTCATTGATTTTGCGTTCGCGCCTGCGGTAGTTGAGATATTGATTTCTGAACGATGATATTCATAATGGATCATCTACTCCTAACCCACATTTCCCCCGAATATTTGTAGAAAATTTTGGAATGTTGTTCTGAAGAGTTTTCGCACAAAAAACTGTAGAAATAAGGCTTGTTACAAGGATCGGAGGACACGAGACAGGCAGACAGACAGGTATTTACTAGCATATCTAAAAAATAAAATGCGAGTTGACATTTTGATTTTGGGGAAAAAATTTCAACCGCCGACAGTGAAAACAAAGCAAGAAACAACATACTGTAAATTATTTCAATATAACATCTAATAAATACTTATACCTACTAATCGGTATTAATTTATGGGGCAGGTTTTATAATGTTTGATGGATTTCTAATTGATTTTTTAGCGATAGGATGGATCGTCGCCATGAAACGTCTTCGCAAGGCTTAGGATGAAGCGTGTCTTTTGGAGAAGCGTGGATTCGAACCTCCAAAAGCCAATTTACTAACTAAGCTCTCGCTCACTGATTCACGAGTAATTTCTCTCTCGTTAGCGTAATGAGCTGGTCCGTGTGCCTTTCATAGAGTTTGTTCCCATGATTCCTATTTAAGCGATTGATCACGAATTCCCAATCCACTAGCCTGAAAATCCGTTTTGAGTTGAAAGTAATTGGTCCGAAAGCATCATTATTGACTGAAAATGTTTCAAGCATCTTTCCTACAAGCTATTTTTAAGAGTCATTTATATATAGATATATAAGGTTCAAGAAATAATTATACGCAAGGTTTTGGAAATAGATATAGTTATTTATTCAATAAATGTATTTATTGCTCCAAGAATTACTGCGGGGCTCCTATTAACCACGATGTGGAAAAGGTTTTGGTATTCCTTCAAATTTTTATTTTTATAAATAGCACCGCAGGTGGTATTATGTAAGGAGTTCGGTTAATAGGGTGGATCTGGGATATCAATATCAATTTGATTTAAATACAGAAATTGAAAGAACGGATTACCTGGTTGGATGAGAGTTGGGTAGAAAGTGGTAAGGAGAGGGGCTTGTCGCAAGTTTTCGTTATCTCTCCTTCCCCCCCACTCACTCCTCGCCTCTCCTCTCGCGATTGTTCCGCTGATAGCCGATAGATGGTGTCGGCTATCACAACTGTTATGGTGCATAGTAATTCTAAAACGATCGCATAATAATGAAATTATTTGCAGGTAAGTTGTTAGTTTACCAGAGGTTCCTGAAGTAGAGAAAGAAACGAGAAAAAAATAATTACGGTCCTAATAAAAAAACCGCAATACACTCAACGTTTGCATCTCGGCGAGTTTTACTGTTTAAATCTCTTAACTAAAATTACTTTTTGGTCGCTTTGCCACCCTGGAGAAATTTCTTTCAAAATGAAGATAACCCATTCTCTTACCATGGTGTGAGTTGGCCATTTCAATTTCGGCATTAGCAATCACCTCGTTCTAAAATGGAACCTTGTCACCAACGGAATTGAGAGACCCTCCCATTTCTTTGCTTCTTTTTTTTTTCAAGTTCGATTCTGGCCTTAAGAACAGAAGCACATATTGGTTTATTATTCAATAACAAACCAATGTACTCGCTATTGAACAAAATAATTTTTAACCCCCCCTGAAAATGTCCTGGTTTACGTTTCAAAGGGTGTAGAATCCAAATATGCAGTAAACATTTTTCCCTCCGTTCGCCGTACACCGTATGCACGATTTCTCCCAAACGGCTGAAGCAAAAAAGCTGAAATTTTCAGAAAAAATCAATACTGGTCCGACAACGCCCCAATTCTTTAGCCAGCACTCTCATTCAATTTAAAGTGCCCTTTAAGGGTTGTCAACGTTTTGTAAAATCCCTAAAAACCTCAAAAAAGTCGAGGCGGCCTAAACTTGTACTTTTTTTGAAGAACTTTCCATGAGGAATCGAATGAGCCCTTCCCCAGGTCCGTAGCTCAAACCATTCCCGATGTATGGCCCAATTTATGGTGCCAACATTTGCGTTATTTTGTTTTGATTGCAGTAACCTAGTGATGTAGTGATGTAGTAATGTTGATACTGGAGTAAACTCCTAAAAGGCTTTGTAGCCGATACACGGGTTGAAGCATTCTGATAACCATAAAAAAACCGCTGCCAATTCTTTCACTGGGGTTTATTATTCAACTGGCTTGCGTTCATGACATGAATTTCTACTAAGCTTTGGAGTGTGCGTGTTTCACAGGTGATAGAGCGATTATTGAATTTCAGGAGGCACACGAATATGATCAACTGATCAATCCAAATACGTATTTTGGTTGAGAACAGATTTACGTGCTCTATGCATACTCCCGAAATTCAATAATCGCTCTATCCCCTGTGAAACACGCACACTCCAAAGCTTAGTAGAAATTCAAATCATGTACGCAAGCCAGTTGAATAATAAACCCCAGTGAAAGAATTTGCAGCGTTTTTTTATTTTAATACTGATCAGGTCAGGATCGAAATAAATTAAACTAAGTCGGTGCATGTCAGTTTCACCAACAAAGGAATCGGCTACATTACATTCCTGTTCATTTCAATGGCAAAGTGATCCCCAATGCCAATGAATGAAATCTATTCATTCTTTCAAAAATATTCGATAATAGGGAGACAGTCGAAGATGTCAATCTAGAACAAGCTCATACTGCACAAAGGATTCTGATTTTTTTGTCTTTACTCTCTTTTCTTTATCTTTACTGGTATTCCATTGTTCTATTGGTATTATTCACATAATATTACTATGTACTTCATCTGAGCTAACTCGTTTTCTCGTTCCTGACAAATGTGCCTGTTGTTCTTGGCGACTTGCTCACTCCGACGGACGGACAAAGTCCCTAGTCGTAACACATACTCTCTTTAATAATGTAATAATAATGTAATTATTTATGTTCGCAAGGTTCAGTACCTCTAAACTGTTTGTAAGGATTGTTTTTGGCATGATGTTGTAATAAATGTGTTTTTCTTCTTCTTCTTCTTCTTCATACTGCACAAGCAAATCCTTATGCCAATTTGGACTTTTTTTTTTTAATATAAATTTTATTGCCTTCGTATGAAAATCCAGTCGGCCTAATCAGGTAATATTCATTTTATGATTCTAGAATATAAAAATAATAGAATAAAGTTAACATATAAAGGAATCAGTACTAAATATCACTTAAGAGTTCTACCAGTCGATGTGTGGTAGTTGTAGAGTGCAGCGTATATTTGTGAGTTGAATGGGGCCAATAAGGTGTCCATACAGAAAGGGTGAGGAACCATTGTACAGAATTTCTTGAAAAGTTCATCTCGCTCTGCAATATGGGAGGGCGGGTTAGAAATGTGAGAAATGTGCTGCAAGGTTTCGGCTTCGCTGTTGCACCGGGAGCAGAGGTCTGTATCTGATCGATTTATGGATGATAGATACTTCATTGTCACGGCATGGCCCGTGCGTAATCTAGTCATCTTCTTGATGAAGTTCACCGGTGTTGAGGCAGGGAGGTCTTCAAACCATTGGTGTTTCGTTGGAGGAGGAAACAGGAAAATATAGTGATTGTGGAATTTTCGCCATTTTTCCATTAGGTGTCTGGTGAATTCAAAGCGGAGATCAGTAAACGGAAAACTTGGCGGTGTGAGCAGTCTCAAAGGAATTTGGGTTGATTGTCGAGCTTTTTCGTCCACTAAGGTATTACCTTGAATACCTCTGTGTCCTCGTATCCAGATCATGTGCACTGATCTGTTTGCTTCTAGGATACTAGCGGAGAGCTTGAGGATTTCCGCTTCCATGAAGGTAAGACGAGAGGTTGAAGTAGCTTTTCTTATTTTGGTTAATACGCAGTTTGGACTTGGACAGCTCAGTTGCTCTGATTTTTGATAGGCTGCTCTATATAACCGAGACACCATTCAAAGATTCCAGGAAATTGAGCTAAAAAAATTCTTAGCTCACTATTCAACATTGTCAAAGCACATTGCTACTTTCGACATGAACGTCTCTGTCACGATCTTCAGATAGAAACAGTAAACCATGGTATAAGCGACAAGCAGTGCAACACCCCACCAGGCGGTTAAAATCTAACGTCAACTGTTTAGAAAACAGAACTCTTTTCGTAACTTGTTGAACTCCCGATTGTTATATGTTTCATCATTCTACTCTTTAGTGCTGATCAAGTAAGATGTTGAGATCTGTCCCAATTAGACTCCATTCATGATTTTGACCCTAATATCATAAGCGCAATTACAGAGGTTTTTGAGAAAAGCTCCGGATGGTGTACTGCTTTGTTTTGTGTCTGAATCTTTCTATAACGGAACTTTGGTTTTCATTTTCAATGAAAAACGCTGCAAATTCTTTCACTGGGGTTTATTATTCAATTGGCTTGCGTTCATGATTTGAATTTCTACTAAGCTTTGGAGTGTGTGATTGTTTCAGGTGATACAGCGATTATTGAATTTCAGGAGGCACACAAATATGATCAACTGATCAATCCAAATAGGTATTTTGGTTGAACAGATTTACGTGCTCTATGCATATCTCCTGAAATTCAATAATCGCTCTAACACCTGTGAAACACGCACACTCCAAAGCTTAGTAGAAATTCAAATCATGAACGCTAGCCAATTGAATAATAAACCCCAGTAAAAGAATACTTATTTACCCCAGTAATAATATTGAATAATATTTACCTATATACTATCAGCGTTTCATGCATATCAGAATGCATATCGGCTATAAACTACAAGTATCCACATTCACTACAACTCGACGCTATCGGCATCACTAGGTTACAAACAAACAATAATAAACCAAAAAACGCAAATGTTGGCACCATAAATCGGGAATGGTTTGACCTACGGACATGGGGAGGGTCTCATTCGATTCCTCATGGTATGTTCTTCAGATAGGTACAAATTTAGGCCGCATCAACTTGTTTTGAGGTTTTTAGGGATTTTACAAAACTTTGACAGCCCTTAAAGGGCACTTTAAATTGAGTGAGAGAGCTGGCTCAAGAATTGGGGCGTCGTCGGACCAAGATGGATTTTTCCTGAAAATTTCAGCTATTTTGCTTCAGCCGTTTGGGAGAAATCGTACGGCGTACGGCGGACGGACGGAAAATTTTTTATTGCAGATTCGGATTCTACACCCTTTGAAACGTAAACCATGAACTTTTCGGGGGGGGGGGGGGGGGGGGGGGTTAGAATTTTTTTTCCAGAGCGATTACAATGGTTTATTATTGAATAATAAACCAACATTTCGTTTCTCCAAAATCAAAATTAGTTCTTGAATTTTTCGTTTTATACCATTCACAATAACATCTTCCCGTGCGTGTGTGTATCCGCATGTCCTGTAATAGGCTTAATTTCGACAGTTTTTATCCAATTTTGATGAAGTTTTCAGGAAATTAGCGTATTAAGCTGTAGTTGAACCTCTGGGAAATTCATCGCATTACAAGTTTGACTCACTAATTTGAAGGCTTCAGAGATTATGGTAACATGACCTTCGGTATTTTTTTCGTTCCGTGAAACAATCTAAATGGCTTGTAGACTACACATCTCAAGGTTTTGATTTTTTTGATATTATTTACACAATTTTAATGATGTGTACAGTTCCTACACGAGGAAGCTTTGTTCCACGTAATCTTGGAACTTTCTATTTCTGATTTTGAAATGTAGATAAGTAATTAGGTATCTTGAAACGAAAACTGAAATTACTTATATTGAAGTGAAGTAATTTTTCTCTCTCATATGTTTGTTGGGAGAACATTCTCGATGTTACCTTGACGTAAGGTAACTTTGTTTACATGTTAATTAGTTCACAAAAAAATAGAAAAGCAAATTCGCATTCTGCTAAAACTGTGTTTATTCTGTTTAATCAATAGTTTTTCCAACGTTTTTCTCTGTGAAACATAAAGATTTTCTTTCTTATTCGATAGATTACAGTGGTTATTCTTGAATGTAATAAAGCAAAATTAACGTTGCAGTTGTAACTAACGTTTTGTTTGTCTAGCCTCGTTTGATGCTGAAAATTTGCTATGGTATTCGACTTATGCGTTTTTTATCTCATAATTAGAAAAATAAGTTCATTTTTGTTAATTTCCTAGCTTAGTAATTAATAAGGTGAAAAAAGGGAATAAAATCAAGAAATCGTAATCAAGTAGAATTGATTTAACAATTCCTTTCAGTATTACACAGTTGGTGAACAAGGATATTTAGGAATTATCTTTATCTATTTGGTTTCGGGGAAACAGCGAGACGCAGAAGTTAACAAAAACCTGTGCAAGTAACAATAAAATTACCGTAACTTCCTTATTTCCCAGTGTAACTCCAAAACTGGCGATCAGTCGGGGTGGATATGAAAGATTTACGACTCATCTCATTTGCTCAACATCATTTAAAACGCTGATGATTCTAACACACGGGTGTATTATTTTCAGGTAGCCTTCAAACCAAATCTCTGAACTGTACTTGATCATTAAACGGAGTGAATGTTCATTATGTGAATATAACGCATTTTCAATGGGTATTAATTTACAGGGCACGCGTACAAGTGGTAAATGTGCCTATAACAAAAGTAAACTCGGCACCTCACAACTTCATATTCCATCTTCTCCACTCTGGATACGATAAACAGAGCGCCATATATACAGGGTGATTCCCTCGTAGTGAACCAAATTTTTTTGGGTGAAACTAGACCAAAAATGGAGCAAAACGCTAGAACAACTGCAATGTTCATATCAATCCGTTCCGGGGCTTTGATTTTTCAAACATTTTTTCGAGGAAACCACGTTTTTTCCATAAAAGCTGTGCTATGTGCTCTTTGCTCCAATGTTTTTCAATTTTGTAGTACATTTTGTAGTACCATTTTCGGATTCAGCATTAAATTTCCAATAAGATGGTGGTACAGGTTACCGTAAGAGTCACTAACTTTGCATCGAATGAATAGCTCAAACTTTAACTTATGTAGGAAAGTTACATTTTCTTATTTTTCATTATCGCCCATCAATTTACTAAAAAACCACCCACAAAACTGTAAATTCCATAGAAAGTAGCGCATTTAACCAGCTTTCGAATGATATAGTCACATTTATGATTTTGGTCCGATTTCGTAGAGAAATTCACATTTTAAATCCGTAAGACATGGTGTATTATTTTGGTATGAAAAAGAGCAAGAAGCTGCATTCGAAATACTGGAGGACATTTTGAAAATCTAATAAAATAACGGATTCCTTAAGCACTTGATTGACAGATTTTCTTTATTTTCTATGAACAATATTTTTCTTTTCTCTTCCGCTGAAGAGTTTGATTTGTATCGAATACACCATGTCGAAGCATCTAGGTCCGACGACGCCAGAATTCTTGAGCCAGCTCTCACACTCAATTTAAAGTGCCCTTTAAGGGCTGTCAAAGTTTTGTAAAATCCCTAAAAACCCCAAAACAAGTCGAAGCGGCCTAAATTTGTACACTTTTTGAAGAACATACCATGAGGAATCGAATGAGACCCTTCCCACGTCCGTAGGTCAAACCATTCCCGATGTATGGCACGATTTATGGTGCCAACATTTGCGTTTTTTGGTTTATTATTGTTAGTTTGTAACCTAGTGATGTCCGGCCGATAGAGTAGAGTAGTAGTGAATGTGGATACTGGAGTGATAGCGGATGTGGATACTTGTAGTTTATAGCCAATACACGGGTTGAAGCATTCTGATATGCATGAAACGCTAATAATATATAGGTAAATATTATTCAATATTATTACTGGGGTTTATTATTCAATATTATTACTGGGATAAATAAGTATTCTTTCACTTGGGTTTATTATTCAATTGGCTTACGTTCATGATTTGAATTTCTACTAAGCTTCGGAGTGTGCGTGTTTCACAGGTGATATAGCGATTATTGAATTTCGGGAGATATGCATAGAAATCTGTTCTCAACCAAAATACCAATTTGGATTGATCAGTTGATCATATTTGTGTGCCTCCTGAAATTCAATAATCGCTCTATCACCTGTGAAACACGCACACTGCAAATTCTTTCAGTGGGGTTTATTATTCAATTTTATTCATTTGAGTTGCATTCATGATTTGAATTTCTACTAAGCTTTGGAGTGTGCGTGTTTTGCGTAAATCGGTTCTCAACCAAAACACCTATTTGGATTGATCAGTTGATGATATTTGTGTGCGTCCTCTACATCAGTCTACCTTTGGCTACATCGTTTAAATTTGGATTTGGGTAAGTTTTAACGCAATACGAGTGCTGAAGGAGTTGATAAATTATAGATGTTTTTATTGTGGGAGGGTATTGAGGTTCAATAAAAAAACGCTGCAAATTCTTTCACTGGGGTTTATTATTCAATTGGCTTGCGTTCATGATTTGAATTTCGACTCAGCTTTGGATTGTGCGTGTTTCACAGGATAGAGCGATTATTGAATTTCAGGAGGCACACAAATATGATCAACTGATCAATCCAAACAGGTATTTTGGTTGAGAACAGATTTACGTGCTCCATGCATATCTCCTGAAATAATCGCTCTATCCTGGGAAACACGCACACTCCAAAGCTTAGTAGAAATTCAAATCATGAACGCAAGCCAATTGAATAATAAACCCCAGTGAAAGAATTTCTAGCGTTTTTTATTCAAAACTGTTGCCTGACAAACATTTTCTTTTTCTGTTTTCCTTCCCGTAAAAATGAAAAACGAGTTGGAGAATGTGTTTTTCTTTAAAACATAGGTAACGAGTGATTTTCGGTAAAGGGACATGGGTTATACTCCTATAAGAATAGCTCGTAAAAATAGCTCGTTTTCAGGCTAGAATCGCATTTCAGACCACTATGCGATTGCCAAATTCACTGTACCACATGCTAGGGTGGTCGGAGTGTTCATTCCGATTTCTGGGGTAAATAATTTTGTGATATGCTCATCGTTGTTGTGGTTACTTTTTTGAGTTTTGTGATAAGGATCGAGTGATGATTAAGTTTAACCTCGTTGACATGATACAGGGCAGCACGCTATGTTCGCTAATCAATTGCACCTATTTCAATTAAATTGTAAAAAAAAAGCAATTAATAAATGTAGGGTTTGTTGATATTGCAGAAGCACCAAAACTATTGACAGGCCTTGTAAGATATTACCTATTAGGTAATTAAAAGTTAGAAAGGATTTATAAAGGATAATGACAACAGACTTGCTTGGTACTTACTTGGTAACTAACTAACTCTATTCTACTTCTCCTCATAGCATGTTATTGTTGTTGTTTCATTGATTTACCTAGTCTAGGCATGACGGACATATCTCACATCTCTCTCTCTCTCTCTCTCTCTCTCTCTCTCTCTCTCTCTCTCTCTCTCTCTCTCTTTCTCCTCCCCCCCCCCCCATAGCAAAAAAAAATTACAATTCGTAGAAAAGAGAAAAGAAAGAATTACAAGGTTTTTTTTACCTTCTGGAATAACTATAAAATGAAATCATTTCTTGAGTGGAAATATCAAAGTACTTACTAAGTTTTTTACTCAATCAGTAAATAAGAAAAGAAGCAAAATAATGAAGGGAAAAGAGCTAGGAGAGAATGATGAACTAAGTAGTTAGTTGATTGAATTTGGGTTCCCAATGATACATGTCAGGGATCAGTCTTCTGCGAGGTTTGAAGTTGTTTCTTCATCAGCCGCTCAGATTGTCGTAAGCTCTGCTCGGTATCTTCTCGAGGTGCCACAATTGGTTGCATGACGTGACCTCCGTGTTAAGGTGGATGGCTCAGCAGAGATCGGTGGGACCAATCCAGAAACGACCGGAGGATTTGGAGCATGGTTCACATGACTCGGAAGCGATATGACGGCTGGAGGTGGCGAATTGATGTTTTCACCGGCAGCTCGCATCTGATCGACGTGTCTCCTTATAAGTGCTCCATTTATATCGATAGTATAGTTCAACAAGCCATCTTTGCTAAGGATTCTACCGTACTTCCATTTTCGATTTGGTGAATTGTAGACCGTGGAGCGACCTTTTCTCTCAAGGCAAAAGATTTTGTGGAGGATGGTACTGGAAGAAGGCGTTTCTTCCGGGGAGATGGTTTCAGTGGGTTGAGTCGTGATCGTATGTCCCGTTCAAACATCATCCAGGTAGGTGACTGATTAGTGGTAGCATGAGGCGCCCGACGATAGGCAAAGAGAAGGGTATTTAATTTTTCCTGAATCGAACCTGGTGAAGAACGAAAAGCACGAAGTTTTTGCTTCAGAACGTGCACGAATCGTTCTACCTGGCCATTAGTAGAAGGATGATGAGGTGCAGACGTCACATGGTTGATTCCTTGTGATTTCATGTAACTCTGGATCATAGCTAGTGAACGACATAGCGTTGTCAGTAATAATTATCTCGAGCAGGGCAAATGTGGAGAAAATTCTGTCCAGCACCCGGATTGTTTCATTGGAGTTGGACTGATTTCACGACATGGATTTCTGGCCACTTACTATAAGCGCCAACGGCCAAAGGAAACAAGCGCCCCAGAAAAGGACTAGCATGGTCAATGTGTAATCGCTCCCAGGCTTTTTCCGGTATATCCTACAAGTGTGTAGGGACTTTGAGAGGGTCTCGAGCAACGTCTGAACATTCTTGACAGTTCCGAGTTGTGCTTTCTATGTCAGCGTTGATTTTCGGCCAATATACATAAGATCGTGCCAGACCTTTCATTTTAACCACACCTATATGAGCCTGGTGTAATTCCGGTAAGACCCTTTGCCGGAATTTATAGGGAACGTAGACCCGTACACCGCTGAAAATGCAGCCCTCATGCAGGGAAAATTCAGTGGAGTTGGGCCCAAAAGAACGTCCAAGCCTAAGGTCCTCGTACAGACATTTCAATTCTGGGTCAGTCTGAGTGGCACTTGCGATCTCCTTTGCTGTCAGTGCTGTAATAGTCTTCAGCTGCTTCACATGGAGTACGGAAGTGTAATCCCGTTCTTCAAATAGGTCTTCAGATGCAACTGGTAGACGTGAAAGCGCATCAGCGTTAGAGTGCTGTTCCGATTTACGATATTGTACGTCAAACTGGAATATTTGCAACTGTACGGCATAGTGTAGCATACGACTTGCGCTGAGAAGGGGCATCTTACGTTGGGACCCAAAGATATGGAGAAGTGGACGGTGGTCCGTTGGATATGTGGCAGCATGCACCGGTAACCAAACTTTAAACAGGCACCTACTACTCGAAGGACCACATCCCAATCGGCTGAAGAAAAAATACTTATGTAAGAGTGAAGGAAATTAAAAGAAAGAAGGCTATATAAAGATAAATATACGTATTATGAACGTAAAGAACACGTGTTTCTAGGTCCTACCTACCTAACACCTTATGGCCGTAGGAGGAAATTCTGTACAATAGGTAAAATTCTTTCTACCGTGATTTCCGCTGAGGTAGGGACCTTCTGGTGGTAAGCCTAGGACTCCAGCACCTTCCACACTGCAGGCGAGAACGCAGATTTCTCACTTCTCAGGTGCAGATGCAACAGTAGAACAAATCCCTGCCAAGGTGAAGCTCAATCCTGGAATATAGCACCCTCCAAACTCCAGACACCACGAGACACAGGCGGGAGCGGGGTAGCCAGGTACTAAAGCCACCAAATCCGCCAAAAGAGGATAAAAAACTGCACTAACACCTAACAAATGCAGAAAGGCAAACAAAATGCAAATCTGATCGATAGAAAGCAGTGGGAAAGCGGAACTTTAAAGGGTAGAGTAATTTTAGCAAGAGGGTACTTCACTTGGTAAAAGTTGGACATCAATGGTGATTCACTGCCTCCCCGCTGCTGATTGTGAATAGTACCGGGAAAAACGACAAAACTTCTGCCAAATTGTTGGGTTGGCAGACCTGGACACAAAGGCAACGGAGAAGAAGGTGGAGTCGAGGACGAGACGAGGTGATTGTGACGTCGAAGGATAATGACGTCACCAGGTGAGAGAATGGAGACAAGCAGTCTAATTTAGATGTTTGGAAAATCATCGGGTTTTACAGAGATTGAATCATTTATATATTATTGTTGATTTGTCCTACAATGTACAACAAGTTGAAAATACATGTGCAAAAAACATTACTTGCAAAATTGATCCCTACGAGTTGCAATCATCATCCACAGCTGATTCCGCACGTGCAAATGACGGTATGACAGGTGTATTTAGCGGGGAGTTAGCATTACTCTTATCACGAATTGATAGTAGAAGTGGCCAGCGTCGGGAATAGTAAACTCAGGAAACCTGTTGCTGTGGTTAATATGGTGAAATTTAGTTTTTAAACGGTGCATTTACTTGCATAAGGAATTCGTGAAATAAAGAACATGGAGAAAAATACATGGAACGAGTCGTAAATTATGACGCAGGTAATCCATTTCTGTTCATACCTGTTCTGTTGTTACCTTCCACTAGATAACATAATGTCAAGATTAAAGTCACTGAAGTATTATGAATTCATATGATGAAGTTGGTAATGAATGACAGTATACACGAATTCTGCAGCGTTCTGGATAAATCAAAACAGCGCAATTAAGAATGGTGCTATTCAACCCAAGTCAGGATGGAACAGCGATTTGTCAAGTTAAGTAACAGGAAAAGAGGAATAGACAGAGTGGAAAATAAAACTAACGTCCGTTGTTAAGAGTACATCTACAACATTATATTAATATAAGGCATCTCAATCCGAACCTGAGCTTGTGAAACATGTTAGTGGAAGATATTGGGGAGCGGTGATTCGTTATTTTCCCAAGAGTGGTCATTTGGCACCTCCTTTCATGCACGATGCATCGAGATATAAATTCCTGATGATATATACTCAGCTGAGAAGGTGCACAAGCAAAATAAACTATCCGATACGTCGTCTGGCCGTGACGGTGGTGATAAATGAAAAAAAACTTGGACCATTCAGGCGAGTTCATTTGAGCAATAATACTATTCTTTGAGATAACAAATATTTTCGTCTCACCAAGAAAAAAAAGTCCCAGTCATTACCGAATTAGCAAAATTTTGTAAAAGTAGCGACAAATAATTAAGTTTGAATTTGAGCAATTTGTGTGCAATGAGATTGTTGAAGCACAGCTTGTATGGCAATAAAACTTTTTCTAAATATTATTCTACTATTCAAACAATTTTCAGCAGCTTTAACGTTGTAAAGTAATGGACAGTTTAACAACTTTTTTCATCAGTATTCCACCTTAAAATATCACACTATATAAAAACCGGCTTATCAGAGTATATCGACGTTTCAGGGGGTGGTAACGCTGGGCGGGTGGAATTCTCGCCCCCGTCTCCCAGGGCAACCGACCTGCTCCCCCTCCCCCCGACTCCGCCAGTGAAGGAAGGAGGGCCCCAGCGGGGGGAAGCGTCTCCCAGGGCAAGCGACGTGGTCCTCTCCTCGGGAATTTGGGATATACGATTTTTTGACTTTTAATATTGTTATTATACTCCCTCATTGTGTTGTTTAGTACTCTACCTCCTGTACACACGGGACTTACCCCAACAAGAAGGCACAACTGTTGCCACCTTTGCAGATGATACGGCTATCCTCTCTGTTGGAGATGATTTAGAAGCTGCAACACGCAAACTACAGACGTCTACTACTGAGGTTTGTAAATGGACCAAGATGTGGAGAATGAAGCTGAACGAATCAAAATCAGCCCACATCAACTTCACTAACCGAAAAGTCCCAACCTTGGATGTTGAGATCAATTCGAATAAAATACCGCATACTGAAGCAGTTAAATACTTGGGTTTGACACTTGACTCCAAATTAAACTGGAATAAACACATAGAAAAGAAGAAAGAAGAACTTAAAATCAAGTACAGAAGGATGTATTGGCTAATGGGAAGGAATTCCCATCTCTCACTTCACAACAAACTGCTTATATATAAGCAGATCCTTCGCCCTATTTGGACCTATAGGATACAGATCTGGGGCTGTGCCAAGAAATCAAATATTAAGAAAATCCAAACCTTTCAAAATAAAATACTGAGATTTGAGGATGGAGACAGTCTATGAAATTATTGCAAAATACGCAAGGAAGCATGAACATCGTCGCCTCCACAAACACGTGAACCCGGAGATGCTCTACGTTTTGGACAACGAAGGTGAAATCCGACGTCTCAAGCGAAACAAACCACTGGATTTAGTTGTGCTGCGTGAAAAGAAGTGCAATCGAACTCAGTGCTAATTAATTGAGCTATATAATAAAGGGCTAGATTTTGCTGTAAACCTACTCTCTTGGAGTGTGCCTTTATTGATATGTAAAATTGCTAGATGAAACGTATTTGATTTTTCAGTCGCAATTAATAAATCACGAAAAAAAATTGTGTTATTCACCTATTTCTTTTTAACCTGCGTAGAAGGGCCATTAAACTAGTAATTACAATATAGGAAAATTCGAATAAATTAAAATTAAATTTCAATTAAAGAAAATTAAGACTTGTTTTTTAAATAAATGCGGCAAATTATAACGCAAATTTTTATCACCGTGTATCAGGTAGATACTCCTTCCACGCAAATCGCTGATCTACGTTCATTTGAAGAAGAATGGGGTGTTCTTCGGTACTCCCCCCCCCCCCCCCCCATTTTCAAACGCTCATCGCTTCATAAAATTCTAACAAAAATTTGATGTTGAGGTGATTTTTGGAAATTTCAGTTTGTCTAGTTTTATGTCTAGTGAACCTCAATTTACCAGAATTAGATAATAATGGTGAATTATTCAATCGAAAAAAGTGGGGGGGGGGGGAGTATCGAATTATTTGCCATGTCACATTCTTCGGTGCTCCCCCCACGTTGAAAACAGTTTTTTCGACTAACAATATCGCGTCTCAACCTCTTAACTTTCGATTAAAGTATTTCATCGCTCTATAACTCATATCTGTACGTTCCCAAACACCCCTTCCTGTGAATTCCTTTTTAAAGATAAGTTCTCACCAGAATTGCGACTTCCATCCTTCCAAAAATTTCACAGAGAAAGGCTGATAAAATGTTGAGGATTTGTATAAAAATTATTTTATTGTACATGAAGGGTCTATTCGATTATTTATGTAAAAGTAGCATTATACGGCTTCATTAGGATTGTAAATTGATTTGATGAGAGAAATGAATACTTCGGATGGGTCTTGGTTATCGTACCTGAAAAAATTGAATCGTAAAATTCATTTTGTTGTTAGTTGTCTCACATTTCATCCAAATAGCTGAATGAAAAGTTGCTTACCTGACGTTCCTTCTCCACAACAATTCACAAAGGTGGGAGTGAAGGTGGGTGATCCCGCCTCCATGTATCTTTAATCTATGGTAAATATCAACTAGTAAGCTTGCCTATCTCTAAACAACAATTCACAGGAACGGGGGTGTAAGGACGTGCAGGTATGAGATATAGAGCGATGAAATCGTTTGATCTAAAGTTAAGAGGTTGAGGCGCAATATTGGTAGTCGAAAATACTGTTTCCACCGTGGAGGGGAGTACCGAAGAATTTGACATGGCAAATACTTCAATACTCCCCCCCCCCCACTTTTTTCAATGCCGAATTTGGCTTTTACAAAGTTGTTGCTTTAAAATATGAACACAAACATCAAAAAGTAGACGAGCAGAAGTTTCCAAAAATCACCTCAACATCAAATTTTTGTTATAATTTCATGAAGCGACGAGCATTTGATAATGGGGGGGGGGGGGGGGGAGTAACGAAGAACACCCGAAGAATGTGGTACATAATGTTATGCCTTCACACCTAGTAGTTGCAAGCCTGAAAATAGCTCCATTTGAATTTCAACACCGCGGATCAATTACAAACTAAATTTAGCCTCAAGGGGTCAAAGACGATAGGATTATTTATTCACAAAAATAACACCGTGAACTCCAGATTGTTACAGGTCTCTCAGTATGTAACGGCACTGATAACTACAAGAGCCGATAAGCTACCGAAACTGATGTAGAAACCCTCGAAAGGGAACAATTGGAATAAGAGAAGAAATAAAACACTTACTTATTTTCTTCGCTTGTCTACAAATTGATATATGTGTAGAAAAGTTGTAGACAAGACATCAAAGTTATGGAAGTCTCGATTTCAAAAGGAACTCCTGAAAAGCAAATACCGTAGCAATTATTCCAGCTGATTCAATCGTCACAATTTACTACGGGATATTTACTATGTTTTGACACGTTCACATTCTCATTCACCTCAAGGTTCTGTTTTTTTTGTAAAAGTTCTAGCAATTGAGGAGTGTGAACGAACGCTCGAGATAACCTAATTCGATTCACTGTCATTCAAGTAGGAAACAGTATTGTGTGGTGTAAATCCGGAAACTTTCAATACTACGATTTTTCAGTATTCTTCCTTTGGATTTCTAATGCCGAGAACTCAGTCCCAAGTGGAGCCCTAACGTGATTTTTGACCCAAGTTTCATTAAGTTTTGTTCAGTAGTTTCGAAAAAAAATCCTAACGGGTGAGTGGACTGATTTTTAAAAAAAATCAATACTTGAATCATAAGTACGCATTTTGAAACGTGTGAACCAACAAATTTTGACAAATTGCACATTATTAATTAGAATAAATTATTGAGGCGTGATTGTGAATGTAATCATATCAATGCCATGGTGTAATTTCTTTATATTGATACTACATTATCGAAGTAATCCTTAACGAAATCCTTACGCCAGTTTGGCGTGTACTATCAACCTTCCCCAATGTTTTAAATCATTAAGAATATTGACCAAGACACATTCCAAGAATTTTCGACGATTAATAAGAAATTCCTTCGAAAGGGAACAAACCGCTACAAAATGATATATATATTTCATTTTCCTCCAGCTGCTCAATAAAATTAGTTGAATCCTCCCAGCTATAGTTCACACGGTTGGCAGTTGAGGTTTATGATTTCGTTTCCTAATTTCAGAGCCACCTCGCTGTCCCGATTTCCAGATCTGGTTGATACATATTCGATAAAATAGATATGGATAGTTGCTCGAGTACCATCGAGAGACCGGGAATAGCAGCTACTTATTCACGTCTCTACTAAAGTCGTCGGACGGTCGTACTTTTAGATTAAACTGAAATCAACTGAAATCAGCTTAGAATTTAATTTGCAGCGGACGAGGCAGTAAATACCTGATAAGGAAGATTCCTAGATGGAGGCGTGAGCGATATCCAGAGCGGGTCAGAAGCTAATCCTATATTTTACCGTGAGGATCCATTGTGCCAAGCCCCATCACTGCCAGCATGATCGCTTCGCCGCATCATAACAACTGAAAAGTCTTTCATTATTTTTCTAGAAAAAAAACCGCAAAGGATGATTAAGTGTTAATTTTCGGAAACTAGTTAGAGAAGGCCTGCACATGGAGGAAAGATCGTGTTGAATCGTTTTTTGGAGCGTTTGGATGCTCAGTTACCACAAAAAGCCACTCAACCTCTATTAGCCAAGTGCATTTTCAGTTCAGGATCGGCGTGCCACCGGCGATTGAGCACCATCGACTCGTGAGCCCGCGAAAGATGGTGGTAGAGAGAGAGAGAGAGAGACAGAGTGATAGAGGGAATTTATGATCGGTTGCTGCTCGAAGCGGTCCAGCTCTCATTAAATCGGGGTGTCGGTGGCAAGTATTAATCATAGAACATTAAGGGGAAGGGATGGTCATTAAAATGCGGAAGAGATCGAAAACAGTGAAATCGCGTAGGCGAAATGGAAGACCACGAAGGAATGCTAGTTACCTATTAAATCACGTGTCTCAGCAGCAAAAATTTCAGTTAGTGAATTTTTGTCACGTCCAACTACATCTCTTATTTCTCAAGAAATCTATGTATCTTATGCGGCAGGAAGCGCTGGGAAGTCCATGAGCAGAATGGAAGGATGTTTCGCTTAATTTTATGGCGCTGGTTTCAACTGCTTAATCTTTCAAAGGTGTTACGTCCACTCGAAGTATTGCGATCACCTGACCGATTTTCATTTGTTTATTTTCAATGATTTTCGAAACCACGGAACTTTGTAATTGGGATTCGATCGTGTTTGATTTTCTAGTTGACTCATATTAATATATATATTTGTCACGGTGAGCAATTACGTTAGGTAAAGATAGGATTCCAGTTACAACATCTGGCATCCCTTGTAATTGAACGCATCTGCGATTTGGATTAATGATGGAACAGACCAAAAAAGAAAGGACCATTGCAAGGCACATATTTTCACGGGCATGTACGGCGTTGGTGCAGGAGTTGGCTAAGGACGAAGTGGATCACGTTGCGGCTTTGGCAAAAATGGAATTGATGGAGTTCGAAGCGCAGAGATTGTTTAGCATAAAATACCCATTTGGATTGATCAGTTGATCATATTTGTGTGCCCCCTGAAATTCAATAATCGCTCTATTACTTGTGAAACACGCACACTCCAAAGCTTAGTAGAAATTCAAATCATGAACGCAACCCCAGTGAAAGAATTAGCAGCGTTTTATTTTATTTTTTTAATGGTTATCAGAATGCTTCAACCCGTGTATCGGCTATAAAGCCTTTTAGGAGTTCACTCCAGTATCCACATTACTACATCACTAGGTTACTGATATCAAAACAAAAACAATAATCAACCAAAATAACGAAAATGTTGGCACCATAAATTGGGCCATACATCGGGAATGGTATGACCTACGGACCTGGAGAAGGGCTCATTCGATTCCTCATGGAAAGTTCTTCAAAAAGAGTTCAAATTTAGGCTGCCCTGACTTTTTTTGAGGTTTTTAGGGATTTTACAAAACTTTGAAAAACCTGAAAGGGCACTTTAAATTAAGTGAGAGAGCTGGCTCAAGAATTGGGGCGTCGTCGGACCAACATGGATTTTTCCTGAAAATTTCAGCTATTTTGCTTCAGCCATTTGGGAGAAATCGTGCGTACTGCGTACGGCGGACGGACGGAAAACTTTTATTGCAGATTCGGATTCTACACCCTTTGAAACGTAAACCATGAAATTTTCAGCTGGGTTAGAATTTTTTTTTCAAGAACGATTACAATGGTTTATTATTGAATAATAAACCAACACCACAAAAATCGAGGGAGGCCAGGGCCACCGGCTACGTCACAAATCAAGTTTGCTGCTCCAAAAACTTGGTCGGCCCCTCATTGATTGGATCAACAAACGGTGGCAAAACTAATTTTAATGGAGTGGAATCTTTTTTTTTTTTTTTTTTTTTTTTGCGAGTTGCGATGTAAAAAATGCCACGGGAAAGTTGACTGTAGTGATCACGAAAGAGAACATACCGACGGTCGACAAATTCATGCTGATGGATTTTGTTTGGTGATACCGATTTTCGCTCTTCGAATCGAATGACTAGCGAGTGTCGCAGTTCATTTGCGTTGGGCTTTTGAATAATTATTCCCACAGGAATGGATAATTTCTGTATGTGACATACTCAACATAAATGCTGACTCGGCTGAGAAACTCGCAGTTCATCCATACATTTGGTTCAGCAGTCCATTTTCACAGTTTTCAATGTTGTTACTACGGAGATAAAGCCAACAAAGTAAGCAATAACAAACAAAACAGTAAGTCAAAAGCTTACATTGAAATGGTTTTCACACCAAAAACTGGGTATTGAAAGTGGACGTCCTGCAAGCTCCTATCATTTTTGCCTTTTTAGGATTCTTTTTCGAGCAGCATAATATGGTTTTATTCCATATTAATATTCTTTCGAAAAAAAAAAATGAAAAAATGAGAGACAAATTCCCCACTGTCCAGGATTGGTGTTTCGCAACAATTTGTCACCTTCTTAAAATCACTTATGAAGGATTTTATTAATCTATTTGTCCATTAACGAGTCGAAATCAAAATTTGAAACTTTAATGAATAGCCATGTATTAAATGACATCAATTTTTTGACTAAACAATGATATTTTTGACTAAATAATAGGTACTTTCACACTGAGAATAAACTAATCGTGTTCTTTCTACGTATGAATCTCGAGGATATACTCAGCAAAACCTTATGGAAGATCGAAGATAACAAGAAATTTTTCTTCTTTGTGAAGGTACAACGGGGTAGTAAACCAAGATAATCCACTAGATTCGCTGGCTTTGCTTGTCAATCATGGTTCATCGAAAGGTTTTTATGTTCTGTACCCCACAATCCGTTCCATCCTTTTTACATTCAAATCAATTTAAATGTCGCCAACTCTTCCCACCTGAAGAAACTCGTACAACCACATCAATAATAATTGCTATGTGGTTCCATCTAGTAACGGTTTCCATTTCATTCATTAAACTTTTATTGTTCTCTGCCTTTAGAGCTGATCTGTAGTTTATTTTTTAGGGTCCCTTCTTTACCAGTTCACTTCATGGTTGTCAAGTAGAACAAAATGAGTCGGGTAGTTGATGAAACGTAACTGAAACGATTTTCCGTTTCAAAAAGGTATGATTGAGTTGTTGTTATGCTTCAACAGCCTGGTGCAATAACTGAATATGGCGTTGAAGTTAATATTTAGTCAGCGCGTAGAATGACAGCAATTTCATTTTTAACATTGAGTGATGTAAAAATAATTTGGTGTTGGCATTTGTTTCTGGAGGTTGTAATATGTAGGAGGTGTCATCATAGTAGACGCAACCGGAATTTGAATAAGTGGCAATGACTTACTCCGCTGCTCGACAGTCTAGCAGCGACTGCAGATCCAAACAAAGAAAAAGTATAGCTCGCGTTTAGCAATCGCAAAAATAGGTGAGTAAACGCAAGAAAAAATTGGTAGAGTCATAAACATCACAGAAATGTCAAGGTAAAACAAAAATAACGTTCATGAAGTTATGAGAAGAAACGTTGGCTCTGGAGAATTTAACTGCTATTTAGCTGTAGGTATCTTCAGTTGTGAGAAACCCAAGTTTTCCATGGATACGGATAAGGTTTTAATAGGGGCACTCCTATCATTTCCTCACCTCCTACAGCTTCCTACCTCTTTCTTCACGCGGCAATATGAACTGGTGGAACGTAAAGACAACCATTAGCAAAAGGTGCACAGTTTTTATTTTTTTTTACAGAAATTATACCCATTTACGGCTTTAGTTGAGGTTTCGTAGAGTAAATACCTGTTCAAGAGAACAAACGCTAACCGTTCAAGGAAGATGTTACAATTTCAGTTCATGAAGCTGCGTGGAGTTTATTCTTCTAAGTGATTTTCTTTAAATAAGTACAAACATACTTCCACATTTCTGAAGTTTCTTTAAATAGTAATTGTTCATTACTGCGGTTTTTAAAGTATAACCGGGGAATAGAATAATAGAAAGACTTATCCGTCCCTATTCCCAAATACCAATTCTCTAAGAGGTAAGAGGAGAGGAAGTTAAAATACCGTATCGCAACTTGATTGATGAGCGATAAATTAATCATTCTTCGCTCTAAAGATTATATTTTCTTGTAATACGGTGAAGTTCCCTGGTTTCATCGTCTCAACCTTGAGTCCTAGATATACGGGCCGTTCTCAAACTAGGGGCAACTTTCGGAACCAGAAATTTCCAAAAATATAAGTCTTCGAAAAAATTTGAAAAAATTCAGGGAGGTTCCTTGGCCAATACTGATTGCAAAAATACATAATACTCAGATCAGCTCTCAAATTTAGGCCTGGTTTTTGGAAAATTGCGAATTTGGTGTCCATGGTAATAACTGCAGTTGACATGGTAGTTGGCATGATAGCTTAGTAGCACATAGCTCGCATTCTCACATACAGCAAGCTTCTTTTCTCACTTCGCAGCAAATCTGTTGGACAAGAACGGTTGCGTTTTTAGTCTGGATGACTTTAGAGTTGTGCAATTTGGTAAGGAGCAATTTGAAGTTCATGTGCATTACACACAAGCATGTGCCACGACCAGAGAGTTTAGGTGCCACAACATTTCCTGGTGTAAAACGACAAAAGGTTGAATAGCTCACTTTAACATCTCATGTTTTTTTTTTACACGACATGCCATTCCTACCGTGCGCCATATTTTTTCTGTGGGAAAAATGTCAAATTAATTTTGTTATTTGCGGTTTAGTAAATAGGGAACTAACTACCCACTCGCAAACTGGCACATGTGGAAAGAACCCTCCCATCTGATGGCGAATTAGTATTAAAATCCTTCTCCAAGTTTGAAGCAAAAATTTTTGTTTTATATTTGGTATTTGGTATTGATTAAAACACGGAAAGGTTTTGGTAAATATTGCTTGAAAGGTTGAAAAATGCAGTGGAATTATATTACCATGTAGCTAATGCAATTACCGTGGATTTTATTAGCCCATGGTAATAGCCCAATTTCAGACATGGTAATTGGAAAACATTGTTTGAGATCAATTTTTAACTCATTACATAACTTAATTAAAAAAACTTGGACGTATTTTTAAAGAGGAGAACGAGAGGAAGAGGATGGAGAAAAAAAATGTGTCTAAATTTGTTTCCTACTCATCAATTTTGCACACATGGTAATAGCAAATGAGAAGGTACGCACCAAACTGCACTCATTCAGACGTGGGGGTCCACCAACAACAAGGTCTGGAGAGGGGGAAGGGGTCTATTCCCACTCAAACAGATCCCAGGCTTGCCAATAGATTGGTTTCAAACCGAAATTTCAGTCGGTTGGGGTCAGAATTGAAGTTTTCAGTTCGAACCATGGTAATAACCCAAAACATTGGGACACTTTTTGACAATCTATTGACGCGATTGAAACGTTGATAAGTACATTATTTCAATCAATTTCATGATGCTCTGCAACCCAACTTTGGAAAACTAAAACCTTTTTACCACATATAAATTGATATTGTGGTTAAAAGTAACATAGTAGAGCAAAATATTAATTTAGGACACCCACGGTAACTGCATTTTGGGCCTTTTGTGCGTAGAAATATTTGTATAGATATACAGGTATGGCACTAGAATTACTTTTTTCCTACACACGGGTCTGCAAGGAATCCCTGGGAAAAGAAATTTTCTGGTAAAAGGTTATAGTAGGTGAGCAAGGCCTGTGGGACCCAATATTTGCCCCTAGTTTGAGAACAACCCATACAGGGTGTCCAGCGTATGATCCAAAAAACTTCGTACACGTGTTTTACAACTAGTTTCCAACAAAAAGTGTCTCTTAGAGATTTTTTTAGAGGCTTCGTTTTCGAGGTATTTCACGTATAAGATTTTTTCGTGTTTTCGACCTTACGTCACTAAAACGGCCGTAATTCCGGCGTTTTTGAAGTATTTGCAAATCTGAGGATGCCTTTGGAAAGAGCACTGAATTTCCCATCGTTTCAGTCTTTAACAGTAATTTTGTAAAAGATAACTTATTAAAGGGTAAAAAATGAGCCTGAAAAGTAAATTTGGTCAAATTTCGAAGAAACAATTATTGTTTTAATGAATTAGTCTCTCTTCATTTTTATGATACGTTTAAACCTGTAAGCCTAACAATTGCGCAAAAGAATCAGCTTTCCACTGGTATAATTGGAAAATTAAAATTTTATGCAAAAAAACGTGTTTTCAAGCACATCAGGTTTTTTTTTTTTTTCAATTCGCAAAATATCCCCCGTTCTCGGGGATGTGGAGGGTCGCTCGTCTGCGAATGGAGTTGACCGCTATTGCAGTTCAAACATTGAAAATTAAAAAGAATTGTTAGTTTCTCAATTACTTTTATTTTTACTATACTTCCCAAAAACGTGGAACTTGTCAAACCTCAGAAAACTTGCAAATTTAATCAGCTTTCAAATCGTATGGTCAACTTTGCGATTCCGCGTCGATCTCATGGAGAAACTCAAGTTTGAGGGTGAAAAAACGTTAGGCACCTTTCGGTCTTAAAAGAAGGATATTCATGTTTTCTTTCCATGAGTCTGTAGGTAAACTACCATTTGCAAGCCAATGTTTCAAGACTAGTTCAAGCTTGAAAGCGAGTTGAGTCGAAAAAACGTCATGAAAGTGTTCATGATCATGGCAGGCATCACAAATGAGGAATACGCGGACATTTTCCAAGGGCGAGGAGCCGCAACATTGCGAGATACATAACGAGGCTCTCCGCAAACGTTCCAAATTTTGTCATACTAGTCCACAGAAAAAAATATTCATTTCATGCATCAAGACTCTTGGCGTTTGTTCTCTGGGTTTATCTTAGAAAAACCCGGATTACCCTACTCAACGAGAAAAAAATAATAGGAGGCGAAGAGGCCGTTTTACTGATTGTCTGATCATCTGATCAAGACCACGACGTTTCTAGATGGACTCTTTCAATGGAAACGGTACTCCCAAAACAATCAGCGGAGGTGGAATACGGGGAGCCCCAAGTATCCGGCAATCAGTTGATGTTGTCAGGATAAGCGCAGGAAGTTCTTCCATGAATCGGAGGCGGTTCACACGTCTTCATCCCGTTTTTTTTGGTGTTTTTTTTGCTTTCGAAAATCGGACTTGGAAAACAGTATGAGCCTAGAATGGGGCAGATACAGTATACGAAAGCAGATACGAAAGCATTCTAAACCAGCTTGGGAAATTTTCAAAACGATTTGGGACATTCCAAACCCAACTGAAACGTTTTACCCTAATTCCACCAATTTACAAACCTTTCGAGTTCAAAATTAGAACGTTTCAAACTTATTTAACAACCAACTTGTCAACCTCTCAATCCAAATTTTATATTTTCCAAACCTCTTTGATTGTATCCAAACCAAATTGGTAATATTCTAACCAAAAATTTGAACTTTCCAAACCAATTTGAAAATATTCTAACCCAATTGGAGATCATCCCAAATCCAAATGTAAGCTTTCTTATCCTAAAAATATTATGATCGTTTCGAATCAAAATGAGAAGTTTGCAAGCCCATTTGTCAACAATTTGACAACTTTCCGAACCGAATTTCTACCACATTGCAAACAACTTCGCAAATCAACTGATTGAATTATTTGTTATATGTGGAGAAAATTATTTATTGGGAGAGGGCGTCTCACAAACAGTGAACTCCAGCTAGAAGCCACAAGAATAATAAAGAAAGGAATTACGTTCACCTATTCCTGCAACTAGGAAAGTGCGATATAATATAAGGTACCTAAAAAAATGAGAAGTAATGTAGCATGCACCCTTCTCCCGTTCTGCTTGTTTTACTAGCTTGGATTGAGTTTCGGTTAGCTTCAAAAGTTCTATCCACAACTGCTAGGTAATAAAAATAACTTGAAATACTATTCTAAAAAGCAATCTCAACTCAGTAATCTGCGAACAAAAGGGTCAAAGCTTCGATATTGTTTCTTTCTGCACTGTATAACCGTAACCTGACATGGCGGGCGTGATTCAACCCCTAGTGGTACCTATTGGAATCTGCGTTACAGTTATATGATTAATCCTGAAAGTCGTGTTAACTGGAGTTGAACGGGGTACGTCACGTTTTTCGGCCGGATATGCTCCGGTGACTGTAGCCGGCCTGGGGCTTTAGTCCATTCTATTTACATATCGACATCAACGGGCTCATGACCGTATCTATGACCCTCCTCATCTTAATATTAAGAGGCGAGAAATGTTTAGCGAGCTACGAACTGCGAGTTTAGTAAATCGGATGCGAGAAGAAGGGTTCTCTTTCTGTCTGGATGATAATAATCAATCATCTTCCCTTTCGCGAGCTCATCGGAGGTTCTGACTGTGCCAAAGAGAATCGCACGCATATATTTCATAGGGCGAGAAACCCCAGGATACTTTCTCCCAATGAATAGACTCGAATTTTCTGTTTCATATAGAGGATGTGCAGAGAATAGAATAGGATAGAATAGAATAATTTTTATTTCCACAAAATGATTCCAAAAAAATAAAAAATAAAATAAAAACCACTCAATATGATGGAAACTACCCCCCTCATAGATCATCGATCTGTGCTAAGGGGGGGAGCTGCAAGTTCGATCAGTACATTAACAGTTTGAAAAGAAAATTACTATGGGATAATTACAAATATATCACTCTAAATACATGAGGTGGAAGCAAATTGTGACAAAATATATTATATAGAAATAGTTGAACAATTTTCAGGAAAAAAGAAGAAAAGAAAAGGGACACTAAGCGCACTTGGAAATAAGAAAGAAATATTAAGGAGTATAAATGCTGGACGTCATAGCTTCGCAATCCGACGGATCACCAGTAATCAGGAACGAAAAAACTGCTTTTTTGTAGGAGGATCTGCTGATAGAGATGGGGCGGGCCAAAGATGCTGGGAGGAGTCTTAGTATGAACGGTAAGTTGTGGTAGAGATGACGGGAAGTGGATACTGGTCGGCTCGGAGGAATGGGCAAGACTGCCCTGGTCGTCGGTCTCAAGATGCGGTCGTTTGGGTTTAATGCAGATTGACAAGCTGCTATAGTACTTGGGTGTTTATGGTAGTACATCAGAGCATGTTTAATATAAAGCTGCTTTATTGTAAAAACTTTAGCCTCGCTAAATAATTCGGCACTAGAGGATCGTTGGGATTTCTTGAGTAGAACCTTCAGAATAGCTTTTTGCCTAACTTTCATTGGGTCAAGTACGGTATCACAAGCATTTCCCCACCAAAGGATAACAAAACTGATCACTGATTGCACTAGTCCTTTATAAAGTGCAATGAGCGAGGGTTTCGTCAAGCAGTTCCTTATATTGTAGAAAATATTGATAAATTTCTTTGTTTTATTAACTAGGGACATGACCTGCTCCTTCCAGTCGAGGTTTTCATCTATTAGAATGCCCAAGTACTTTGCGCTCTTCACTCTCTCGATTTCCCTGCAATCATAAGTTGAGAATTCCAAGTCACAAAAGTGTAGCTTCAGTTTGAGATTGTGGGAATCCCGGTCCCTGGCTCGAGAAAATAGAACATATTTAGACTTATCCACGTTGATATAAAGAGATTGGGAGTTCAGCCACTGACATATTCTGCTCATATCCTCATTCGCCTGACTGAAAACTTCTTCCCAGGAATCACCATCAAACAGGAAAGCGGCATCATCAGCAAAAACATAAATAGTACCTCTGATTGGAACACGCGCCATGTCATTTATGAAGATGCGAAAGAGGTCCGGCCCAAGACAACTCCTGGCCCATTACACCGTGACGCTCTAAGGCATCCAACAACCTCACCCTGTCAATGGAGTCGAAGCACTTGGCGAGGTCAAACAGTGCCAAAATACCTCTGCCCTTTTTATCCATTATCTCGTATAAATCTTTAGTTAGGGCATAATGAGCCTCTTCGACTCCGATACCAGGAGTGAAACCAAATTACCTCGTGGTGATGATTTTATTCTCTTGTAAGTAAGTATTTAATAGTTGCTTAACCCATTTCTCTATGAGTTTAGAGAGAATGCTTAATAAGGATATTGGGCGAAAATTCGATATTTCTGCCTTTGAACCGGCTTTATAGATGGGAATAACCTTTGCGATCTTAAATTTATCGGGGAATGTTGACTGCACTAAACTGCAATTTATTATGTGGGTGATGGGTCTTTGAGGAGCTCAAAATAGGTGTCGATAATCCTGTGGCTTATTCCATCAACACCAGCTGCCGAGTTACCGTTCATCGCCTTGAATATACGTCTCAGTTCAGATTCTGTGATTGGCTTAAAAGCAAATGAGGGCAGGCTTACTCTGATATCAGATCGGACATGTATATTAGTGTTAGACTTGGAAATCTTCTTAGCCAGGTTACTTCCCACATTTGAAAAGAAATCGTTAAAGTCATTGGACACATTTTTTTTAGCATCAATAGTTGACAAGTTGTGCTCCTTACGCTTTTTAATAACTTAATAACTAGGGATGATGTCTGGTCCTTTCTACCTCTACCCAAGAAAGAGTTGTTTAAAAGTTTCCACGTTTCCTTGGGGTTGCTGCTCAGCTTTTTGAATTTCTCGGCAAAATAGTCATCTTTACATTTCTTGATAACTAATTTTAGTTTATTCCTAACTTTGTGTAACGTTGTTTGAGAGCTGAGTTGAAAGGTTGACGTTTGAGTTTTCTTGCCATTTTATCCCGAGTACGTATTGACTTGGCTATTCCTATTGTAATCCATGGAGTCAGCTTAGTCCGTGGCGAGGGAAGTTTGGAGGGATAAGATGAAGAACTCAGACACGACTCAATTCCCTCAACCAGTATCTGAGTGGCTATGTTGACGTCTGACACCCTAGTAATCGCCTCCCAGTCGTGCTTCTCAAATGTAAGCTTCAGCTTTTGTTCGTCAATTATGATCCTTTCCTTTTCACCACAAGCCCCTCCAACCACCACCGCCTGCATCTTAAAAGAGATAGTAGTTGAATAGTGGTCAGTTATTGTCGACTCAATTATTCCCGCTCTGCAGCTCTCATCGATTCCACGAGCAAATATATGGTCAATACAGGACCGCTACCACCCTGAATTCTCGTGGCCTCATTAATGAGAGACGTAAAACCTGACTGTTCGAGGCCCACAGTGTAGTTAAGTACTTTGGTATTGGTATTATCTAATAAATTAATATTTAGGTCACCTACCAGGAGGCAGTGAGAATCCGAAAAGTTGGCCTATGGTCGAGAAAACATCATAAAGAAAGTTCCTGTACAAGAATCGTGCTCGAATAATGAACATCAATCCAGTAGTGATGAGTTCCACTGTCGTTTGTCAATCAGTCAAGAACATGTGTTTTTGGTTCAAGATCTCCCAGTTCATAATTCCCGTTGCTAGTTGCTTATCTACAACGAAATATATTCTTCGTACGTAAAAGACGAATTATAGCAGTAGAAAGATAGGTACACAGCAAGATATAGTAGACTTAATAGAAAAGAATGAAACGATCCAGTTCAGTAAGTATTCTTCTAAAATATCACGAATTCGTTTTACTTTAGAGTAAGAAGAATAGTGCTTGATATTGGATAACGTTTGAAAGATGAAAAGAGATAAAATCAAGCGGTACAGGAACGAGGTGACAAAAAGTGATCGTTGAAGTTCTGTTGTGTTTGGTTAGATGTTGTCGTACTTTAAAATTGGCTTTCCATTTTGTCTCTTCGTGTACTGTTATTCATCGTCGTTATTTCTAATGCTTTCAGTGGGTATTTGTCATTTATGGGTTGATTAGATTCGTTTAATACAGATACTTGGGGGTGGTGGCAGAGAACGTGCAGCAGCTATACGAGTTTTCCTGTCAGCAGATGTTGGTGTTGAAGAAACTCTTTGTCCTCGTTGGTGTTTATAGTGTTGATAGTTGGTATTTCCTTTCTGCTCAGTGTGTTAGGGTTCCAAGGAGTGAAAAAGAGTACTAGTGCGTCACTCCTTAGCCGTTCCAGTATACCTAATGAAGTGTTGTTCAGATGGGTTGCCCGAGCCCACGCTGAACACAGACGCGCGAAAGCAGAAGAAAGAATTGGTCTGCTTTTCCTTCCAGACTGGATAGAGGAAGAGTTTGAGTTGTGCACACCTCTATCGAAACACACAGTCACGGAGGAAGGAGTCCCGAGACTGGATGACAGATGGGATGACTGATTCTCAAACATGGGCCGCGTCATTGGTTGAAAATGGGCAAATATTATATAGAAGGATACTGGAAGATCGATAGAGAACAGAACTTCACGATCAAATGAATAGTCCATGTCAGAAAGAATATCGGGCCAACAAAAGTATAGAAGAAGAAGTAGAAAAATTAGATGAGGTATCCGAAAGAGAGATTTAAAAAAAAAAAAAAAAAAAAAAAATTAATGTTAAAATGACAATCATTTTTCGGACAAACATCTTTCGGAACCTCACGCGAAAATTAACTTTTGTTGTATGCTGTACAGATCTCTAAGGAACGCTTATATATATTCGTGAATTTTTGTGTGTTTATAACGAACGAAGGAGCTGTGTATAGAAAAAGCAACGGAACATAGTCGATGAGATGTCAACGAGATGTAGAGTTGATGTAATGATACGATGTGTAGAATACGTCGAATGTTCGAACATTGTTAAGTGTATCAATACAGATAGAATAGAAGAAATTAGTGGGCCCGCTTTTAAGATATTGAATTGTCCGAGAACAGTTGTTGAGACATTGTGTCGGATATAGGAGAGATGAACGGTATTAGTATTATTATTAAGGAGTTATTATTAAGGAATTATTATTATTAAGGAATTATTATTAAGGAGTGTATCCCGGTATATGGAAGATCTGAGGAAGTTGTTGCTAGCCTCGGTGTCATTTAAGACACCTCAAAGAAGCAATTTAATTATGGATAAGACTAATAGTGTTCCTAGTGAAGAGTGGGCGGAACAAATGATGAATATGAACAGACAATTGTTGGAAGAAGTGTCTAAATTGAGAAAATTAAGCATGGATGTTGAGGGGACTGGACCTACACAACGATCAGCTTGTGAAGAATGTTTGGTCAAAAAGGTCACGGAAATGTCCCAAGCTCGAGATCAACTTTCTCATTTCAATCGATTCGGTTTTAGTTCGAAAAGTGAAACAGATTCGTAGAGAAATGTCCAATGGAGAATGAACCGTGCGGACTCCATTGGATTCTGAAAAATTGTCTGAACCAAATAGCAATACATTCATAAACAGAGATGAATTGAAACAGATTGAAAAAGTTATTTCAATATTGGGTGTATAATGAATGTATAGCTAAAAATGGTTTAACCATATTAAATGGTGCATGAGGTTGCTCGGATGAATGTTGAAGATGAATCTGAATTGCTTTTAGAATTCATTACTCGTTTTGATGAATGAAATGAAAGTAAGGAAAATTCTTTAAATTAATTCAGAAGTTATGGAGGAACCTCATATTAAACAAACATTTATTGGAGGCATTCGTGACACTCGTACGTGTCAAAAAGAGTGTGGTAATTTGGCTGGATATAATTTGATTGAACTAAATGAAATGCTGATGAATGAGTTCAATCAAATTGAACAGATGTCCAAATTGGCGAGGAATCTGATATCTGGTTCGATGCTCACTGGTGGATATAAATTCAACAACAAGCCATGTGGTGGTGAATTGTACCTAGTGAGACTGAAAGAATCTCTAATCCACCAGTGTTGTAGAAAATACGACATTTTGAAGAGAGGAGTGTACCAAAGGTTGTGCAAATGAAAGTAGGTGACTCCGAGAGAGTAAAAGAACACTTTAATAATATTATGCCTTGGCTAATATTGAATCATTTTGATCAATATTGGTCAAACCTCCTTATTCCACATATCTGACGAAACTGAGCTCCCTGACTCAATGCCTACCTGCGTCATGATGGATGATGTAGAAGAACAAGAGGTGATCGGCCTGAACTATTCTGGAGAAAGGAATGGTCAATCTGCGATGGTCATGTCAGAAGGTATCGTACCTATTTTTTTCGTGCTGTCATAGACTCGGATGCAACAGAACATTTGGAAAAAAAAAAAAAAAAAGTATTTTGATTGTTTGCATATTTTTGATGTTCCCAAAGGTGATTCACATGTGCGAACAAAGATATAAAGGCAGATCTTATATGCAAATACTATGGAGATATTATGATTGTAAATAATGGAAACATTTCGCGTTTGAAAAATGTTCTGTATTCGCCCTAATTAACAGTAAACTTATTTTCATTGCGCAAAGCATCTGGTATAGGTATGGATGTGACTTTTTCGAAGGACAATGTAAGATTTAGGGATTTGAAAGCCGGCAAAGAAGTAGTGAAATGAGGTAACTACCGAGACCATTTTTGATCGATAAAGTTTGATTTAATGCTTATCAGGTCAAGTAGAAGAAAATCTGAATATTATTCATGTCTACCTTTAAAAGGAAAATGAAAAAAAAAAAATAAATGAATAAAACTGCAATCAGATCAAAATGGTAAATTTAGAGAGAATATTGAGTTGGGAGGGAGCACTTGAATATTCAGTTGGGAGAAACGTGTGACATTTTTTCAAGAGTATCGTATGAAAAAATGGGAGGGAGTAGAACACAAATTGATAATGTAGATAGTGAATTGAGGACTGCAGTGTTACATACATTAGATGTTGTTTCGGAACATTGATAGAAGTACTTAGGATGTTTATTCCCGAATTATAATTGTCAATATTACTAATGGGATTCTTGATTGTGTAGACTGTGCAGTGGCAAAAACAGTAATAAAATCACATGAAGAATGTAGAGTGTGAGTGATAAGCTGTGTGCAGAGGTTCATAGTGATTTAATGGTTCTTACCAATGATTTAGTAATTTAGTGATTCAATGGTTTTTGCTTATACATTAACTGACGAGAAGAATGTGCACATAGCTTTAAAAAGCTGTCTGGATGATATAAAACAAATATGTAAAGTAGAATGGTCGGTATACGCAATTAAAACTGACTGTGGGAGTGAATATAAAACTTATTATATGAACAATTTGCTTATGAGAGAACAAATTAAATTAGTGGCTAGTGATTCTTACAAGCTATATCTGAATAGGGCCGCTGAAAGGTGAATAAAGAAATCTTTCAGAAAGTTAAGGTCAACATGTTTTCTGCTAATATGCCATATTCATTTTGGGGATGTGTTTCAAGTTATATAATAATAAATGTTCATAATGGATTACCTTATGCCTCAAATGATGTTCAAAGTCTATCATGACTGTTTTTGGAAGAGAGTTCTTAATGAAATAGGTTCTGCATGAAACGGTCTGAATGCTTGGCTGTAGTACTAAATAACATACTCGAATCAAAATTCGCTCCCAACGCTAAAAGAGCTTACCTACTAGAATGTGGTGAAACAGCATATCTTGTGTTAGACGAACAAAATTTGACCGTAATTAGATCTTGTGACCAGGGGTGTCATGAAAAAAAAAGTATTAATTGAGTAAAATATATTTTTCGTTCAGACAAAACAATGTTGTTTTGAAAAAAAAACGCTAAATTAGGCAATTCCAGATCATAGCATGAACAATACTGAATTGCCCTACACTTCAGTTTTGGACTAGGTGCACCGTTCCGCCACTGCAAAAATTGCCATGACACCACTGCTTGTGACATCAAGTTTATAGAGAACCAAATGTATGGTGGTAAAAATAAAGATACTTCAAAGCAGTCGGACGAAAATCCAAGGTGAAATTCCTTGTTTACTGTACTTTTCTTACTTTACTTCCAGAGTTTATGTCAAATATGCTAGAGGTATCTTCTGAAGAAAATAGTAAGTCCAAATCCTTGAATTACAAATCTATACCAAGTTTCCAAATTGATACGAGCAATAAAAATACAGTGTATGTTGAGCCGAGTTCATTTAGGAAGGCGATGGAAAGTTCTGGAAAGTACTTGTGGGAATATTATATTTTACGCGAAATTAAATGTCATGAATCAAATGGAATCTGGGAATATGTTCCAAAGTTTGAACTAAAGAAATGTACGAAAATAGGAACCGGATGGAAATTTTAGTTTTAAGAGCAGGTTGTTAGCTCGCGGATTTGCTGACCAGTCAGTATGAAATTAATGAAATGTTTGATCTTGTTAAAAAAAAAAAAATTAAGTGATCAGATGAATGCTGTCCACTGCAAATAAATTTGAGTAGGAACTATTCCAACTTGATATGAAAACTGCATTCTTAAATGGAGGCTTGAGAAACCTGTACTCATGGAAGTACCAGAGGGGGTTGTAGAGCTGAGTCAACGGACAACCCATATGTGCAAACTGGTAAGGTCTCTAGATGGACTATAAGTTCCTCCAAATCTTTGGTATAAAACATAAATTGGGTGCTTTTGAATATTCTTGTCCTAAATGTATTTTTCAGTGGATAGACAATGATGCGTTTATTATTCTTTTGATATGTGTCAATGATTGACTTCTAGCGTTCACCTACTCAGAAACAGCGAATAAAGTAATTAGTCAGATAGGTAGTGAGTGTGATATGTATAATAGGGAGCACCAAAGAAGTTTCTAGTTCTACAAACAATTTGAAAAAAAAAAAAAAAAAACAAAAAAAAAAAAAAACAGGGAAATCTTTGTGAGTCAAAAGCATTTTATAAATGAAATTTCAAAGAAATGTATACCTAGTAAAAGAGAAAAATTAGCAGTATGCCCATGCTGTCCAAAATTGATGCAATAATTTTTCAGTTGAATGATAATGAACAATCACTTATTGTTCCTATAGAGAAGTTATAGGGTTATCATTGTATAAGAAAGGAATTTATAAAAAGGCAACATAAATTTGAGTGGACTGATACAAATCGTCAGATCGCAGACTTATTGACAAAACCACTGTCGCTAGATGAGTTCCTGAAATTTAGGAAAATGATTGGCCATGAATTTTGTTAAATTGTAATGTAGATATATTGCATAATCTTGTAATTCTGTTTTTAGAGCCGTGGGAGTAACAAAAACCGATATCTGGATTATGGGATATCTCTTTTACGTTCAATAAACTAATGACTGAACATATGTAAGTAACCAATTAGGTATAATGTATACGTGACGATCTAATTGGGCAAAGTATGAAGTGAAGGACGATCTCTGGTAGATAAAAATTCCACGTAGTCAAGTTTATAACACAATGTCAATCACGAATTGAACGTATTATACAAATGAGTAGAACGTAACACTGTAGACTTCAAGTGACACTCAATTTTTGAAACAGAAAATTGTGAAATTCTAAATGTGGTATAAATTTCAGTTTAAGGCTGAACTTCCGGATTCAGAAAATTACTTCACGGATTCTTGATACGAGGAAGGAGGGAGTGTTAAGATAAAGTTCCTGTACAAGAATCGTGCTCGAATAATGAACATCAATCCAGTAGTGATGAGTTCCACTGTCGTTTGTCAATCAGTCAAGAACATGTGTTTTTGGTTCAAGATCTCCCAGTTCATAATTCCCGTTGCTAGTTGCTTATCTACAACGAAATATATTCTTCGTACGTAAAAGACGAATTATAGCAGTAGAAAGATAGGTACACAGCAAGATATAGTAGACTTAATAGAAAAGAATGAAACGATCCAGTTCAGTAAGTATTCTTCTAAAATGTATCATCGAATAGTTTTGCCAATTTCCTGTTTGTGTCAATTTTTTGCAGCAGTTGCATGCTCAGAATCATAATAGGCCTTGTGTTCATCTTTTTTCATCGCCGACCATACATGGAGCGATTTGTTTTGTCAGCGCTTCTGTAAAGGGTCAAACGGTCGTTTAGATAAAGTCTTTGTCCTTGGGGTGAGCCGTGGAGGATGTCATTCGACTGGATACCCTTTTTGGCTCTATAACACGAGAGGACCTTCCTCTTGTTATCGAGAGACACAAATTTTGCCACGACCAGTTTTCGATCAGTGCTACCTGATTTTGGCTTGACCCTGTATGCAAACTCGATATCACTTGAATCTATTTTACAGTCCAAGTAGTTCACAACTGTTGTAATAATCGCCTTGGGGTCTTCATTGGGGGTTTCAGGAAAACCGGAAAGCTCAATTTCTTTTTCTATCAACATTTGATCAAAGCGGTTTACGCGCGCAGTTAAGTCGTCCACTCTGGCATTCAACTCTCTGTTCTCTCGCACAAGGCGATCATTTATTTTAGATAAGCTTTTTACGGATGTTTCCAAATTTGCCATTTTGCTCAGTACCTCATCAAGTTTGTCCGAGACTTCTATATACAAAATGTCATCTCTCTCTATATAAAAATGTTGGTTTGTACATGCTTCAAGAACTCAAAATCTTCTGCAACAATTTCCATGCGGGTTGCGCTAATTGACGAGCAAGTTGCAGGGTTGGTTGTAGGCTATATCATTATCCTTTAGATTTACTCCTTCGTCATAAACTTGACGTCGCCCGTGTAAACCAATCATATTGTAATCATAGTAATACTCTGTTTTGATTTAATAAGGAACAGATATAGTATCAGAATATCGGGAAAAGTAGATGTATTTGATAATTTGTAAGAGATAAAACGAGTGAGTCAAACACATTGATAAACACGGAGTGGCATAATAAAGGAGGAAAGTGACGCACAATTACAATAATGATATGCAGAACGGCAAGGAAGTACACAGCATAGGTGAAGTTGGCTAGGGTTATAACATACCCCAACCTCTGTTATTATTGATAGCCGTATGAAAGATGGATGGCTTTAGGAAATTAAATAGAGATATGAAGCACGACAAACAAATTATAACAACTTTATTAGCTCGTTAACAAATTTATAGGCTCGTTCTTCATAAGGTAAATGAACTGAATTCTCCCCTATACACCATTAGGATGTTCAAATTTGATAGAGAGACTCTCTGGGAAATTATGGTCTCTATCCTGATCAGCAGACGGAGACATTTTTTTAAAAAGCTATTATATTTATCATCATTTGTTAAAATGAGATTTATCTATTTCGATTTGGTTTTTCCTTGCTAAAATATATCACTGCAGTTTGGAGGAGTGCTAGAATCTGTTGCTAGAGAGCTGAACTAATTAGTTCCACTAATTGCTAACAGAGCGCATTGTTCATCGATCAATAATTACTCATTCCCGTACCAGATATGCGACACGTAATCAGTAAGGGTGTGTGTGTAGGGTGGGAGGGTGAGCCACAACACAGCCAAGAGATCTATTCAGCCGTGGGATCGATTACAATCAACGAATCTGTTGCTAGAGAGCTGAACTAATTAGTTCCACTAATTGCTAACAGAGCGCATTGTTCATCGATCAATAATTACTCATTCCCGATATGTGACACGTAATGTATGGTGTGTGTCTCAATTTAGGGTGGGAGGGTGGACCTAAATGAGAATTCATCGGAGACACGTACTAAGTTATTCGCAACGAAGTTGTGGAAACCCATTTCAATAAAAACTGGAACTTGCGATAGAAGTTTGAGGAAGCTCACAAGCATACCACTTTCCTGAAATATAAATTTGCCTAAATCTGACACTGAGAGGGCGAGAAAGACTTCTTATTTCAAGGATTCACACTTCTTTTGAGCTTCTAGAATAATGTTGATTTGTGTGAGAGTGTTAATAATTTTAAACAAGTTTGTTATTTTGTTTTAGGTAACAAAATTCAGTTTATAGAAAAGTTAGGCTGCAGGTGCTTAGCGCATGTGATTCCCCTCGCTTAAGGTTAAATTGATTGATTTTGCTGATCTTTCAAGGAATTAGTTTTTTGCTGAGAGTGACACAAACTTGTGTTCGTTATAGCTTATGTTGGTGAACGGGGGAAATATTGTGTGAATTCCTTTCTTTATTAACTGCACTATTATACAACTTTCACTGCACTATTAACTGGAAATAAATAAGCAGACCCATTCTTTCAAGATGTATTTTCCTGGATATTTGCTCCTTTGTATCTACGTGCAGCTCACAAACAATTTTTACTCAAAACGCAACTCTTAAATTGATCTTATGGATGACTGAGCATAAACTTTAATCGATTCTTTTAACTAAAGAACCACCGACCGTGACCTTTTAAAAGACGCCTGCTCCACTGAAAGCGTGCAAAAGTTTTAAAACCCTATGAGCAGATACACCGTTGATGACTGTGATAAGGAAAATTTAGAGCCGAACTAGCACCGGTCAGATGAAATAAATAAAACCAGTTTTATTGCTCTGTTGGAGGTCTGTAAAAAGAGATCGTGTTAGCTTTGCATTCACCTGCGCCTCGCTGTCCGTTTGGAATCACAGAAAGCTAAATTAAAGGAGGCAAGCATACCTAAGTCGTGAAAGGTCCGGTACGGAATTACAATTAGTACTCCTGATTTAATTATATAGAGATTTAATTATACCCATCGCTAGTCGTATCTATTCGGTTGAACGAGAGTGGTAATCTTGGCTTAGTGGATACTCTGGGTTTATGAACCCAGATCAAAGCGGATCCTCAAATGTCTGGGCATCAGATGAAATGAATCATCGGACACAGTTTGTATTTAATAAAGTAGAACTTTCCAACTGAAACCGTTTTCAAAATGGATCTAACGTAAGAGTAAATGATTTTAAAGATCTGTAGGGAATGAGTAACATTAGTTTTTCGAGTTCGTGAAGTTAGCAGAAGCATTTCCCAATCTGCAGAAATAGCCCCGAATAAAGTGATGACTTCCAGTCTGTTAAGCGAATTTTCAAGATATGGGAAACATTGCTAAGTCTTGAACATTTTAAGTTGTCTGTCAAGTAGTGTGGGGAATAGGTATAGGTACCCTCGTAACATAGATAGCAGGATCATTGAAGTTTTTTAAAATGATATTGAAATATTAACTGTTCCACCAGTGAAAATATTATCCGAATTGGACTAAATCCGTAGAAGTTATGCACGTTCCAAGGATCTAAGGTTGACCTGTGCTACGGCTGCTAATGGTACGGATAAAATCCTATTTTTGCAACTCACATCGGCTATCGGCGTGATAGGACGAATGGACCATCAGAAAACGAAACTGGATTAATTTTACGTTTGCTAATGAGCAGAGGAAACTACACAATGTTGAGTGATAAGGACCATCAACCAAGCCGACACAATCCCCAACAATTCAATCAAAATCGAATGAAAAACACGTAAACTAAAGTATCGATTTATTCAATTATGAAACTCATAAGAGGTCTCCTATTTACTGCCTAACCCGCATATATTTTGAAAATATGGCCGAAATGAAATGAAATAAAGACAAATTGACACTAAAAAATTGGTTTTCTGTAAACTGACAACGTCATAAGAAAATACTGATGGAATGGTTTCATTTTTCAAAAGAAAATTGTTCATTTTATTTGTTTGATAGATATTTTTAATGGATATAGAGAAGGTGGTAAATGAAAATCACAATTGAATTGTTCAAGTTACATTTATTTGTACGCATAAATACAATTATGTCAATTTTGTTTTTACAATGTACATAGTTTTTTTTTTTTATGGTTTACGTTTCAAAGGGTGTAGAATCCGATTTGCAATGAAAATTTTTCCGTCCGTCCGCCGTCGTACGCCGTACGCACGATTTCTCCCAAACGGGTGAAACAAAAAATCTGAAATTTTCGGGAAAAATCAAAATTGGTCAGACAACGCCCCAATTCTTTAGCACTTTCCAGTACTCTCACTTAATTTAAAGTGAACTTTAAGGGTTGTCGAAGTTTTGTAAAATCCCCATAAAACCTCAAAAAAAGTCGAAGCCTAAATTTGGACTCTTTTTGAAGAACTTTCCATGAGGAATCGAATGATCCCTTCCCCAGGTTCGTAGCTCAAACCATTCCCGATATACGGCCCGATTTATGGTGCCAACATTTACGTTTTTTTGGTTTATTATTGTTCACGTATTCATCGCAGTAACCTAGTGATGTGGTAATGTGGATACTGGAGTGACCTCCTAAAAGGCTTTGTAACCGATACACGGGTTGAAACATTCTGATAACCACATAAAAAAACGCTACAAATTCTTTCACTGGGGTTTATTATTCAATTGACTTGCGTTCATGATTTGAATTTCTAATAAGCTTTGGAGTGTGCGTGTTTCACAGGTGATAGAGTGATTATTGAATTTCAGGAGGCACACAAATATGATCAACTGAACAATCCAAATAGATATTTTGGTTGAGAACAGATTTACGTGCTCTACGCATATCTTCTGAAATTCAATAATCGCTCATCACCCGTGAAACACGCGCACTCCAAATCTTAGTAGAAATTCAAACCATGAACGCAAGCCAATTGAATAATAAGCCCCAGTGAAAGAATACTTATTTACCCCAGTAATAATATTGAATAATAAACCCCAGTAATAATATTGAATAGTATTTACCTATATACTATCAGAATGCTTCAACCCGTGTATCGGGTACTAACTACACTACAAGTATTCACATCGGCTACCACTCCAGTATCCACATTCACTACAACTCGACGCTATCGGCCGGACATCACTAGGTTACAAACAAACAATAATAAACCAAAAAACGCAAATGTTGGCACCATAAATCGGGCCATACATCGGAAATGGTTTGACCTACCGACGTGGGGAAGGGCTCATTCGATCCCTCATGGTATGTTCTTAAAATAAGTTTACATTCATGCCGCTTGGACATGTTTTGAGGTTTCTAGGGATTTTACAAAACTTTGACAGCCCTTAAAGGGCACTTTAAATTGAGTGAGAGAGCTGGCTCAAGAATTGGGGCGTCGCCGGAGCAAGATGGATTTTTCCTGAAAATTTCAGATTTTTTGCTCCAGCCGTTTGGGAGAAATCGTGCGTACGGCGTACGGCGGACGGACGGAAAATTTTTTTTATTGCAGATTCGGATTCTTTGAAACGTAAACCATGAAATTTTCAGGGGGGGTTAGAATTTTTTTTCCAGAGCGATTACAATGGTTTATTATTGAATAATAAACCAAAAGGGCAAAAGTTATCAAATGGAATAATTTTCAACATTTTTTTTTTCAATTTTAGTTGTATTCTATGCATTTTTCTTCGATGAATCAAATGAAACCATTCCCGCACCTATATTTCAAACACTTGATCCAAATCTGGCCGAAAATAATCAACTGTTACCATCCTAATTCACCTTGCATTAAGCTCATTATATTCTTCTCTGTTTTCCACAACCTGATTTTTGTTGTGTTTAAATAAATCTGAACATAAAAAATCTGACCATCGTAGCATCAATTTATTGACAATATAACTGGTACGTACAGTGAAATCACTTTTAAGGGTACTGACGACAAATGGATGTGTTCTTAATTCTATTTCCAGGTTACTGCTTCAGAAATAGTTCCACGTGACTTTAGCATACATATGAAATGGATAGCTGCCTACATCACAAATCTTCAACCTGATCAATGTTTTGGATGTTCCCAATATTTATTTAAAAAACTTTTCTGATTCATATTTACAGAAAAATAACGAAGAACTAGAGAATACCAGGCCACAGTCGATCATCTAATACTCTCAATTCAAAACCTCCGTTTTGTTCGATATCTAGAGGGCAAAACCCATTTTCCTATAAAGGTATTTTCCTATAAAGGTATTTTCCTCTTCAATTTCCTAACTAATGGCATTAGATTAGAGATTAACTCAATGAATTTCGAAGGATTGATCAAAAAAAGGATTCTTGATGAATTGTTTTTTCTAAATTGAAAGATGGTCAGCAGGTGGAGAACAATGTTTCATTTGTTGTCTCTTCATTATGATTCATTATTTTTCGAAAAGATCTCGTTTTTATTTTTGTGTATAACAGTACAGTTAGAACACCTATTTAATTTAGTCCAGGACGAAATCACGACGATTCTATAATTTATCGAATAAATACTAGCTAAAAATATAAAAAATAAAACTAGTATTTTAAAAACTGTTCTTCCAGTCAATGTAGAAGCAGAAAAGACACCAGGCATGGTATGAAGAATAACCTTAATTTTCACGTCTATTTATATTCAAAGTTAGCCATAATTTGGTAACGGTTGGTCGTATCGCCGTAATAATTATTTCATTAATTTAAGAAGGCTAAAAAACATAGAAAACCTCACCAAACACAATAAACCTGAGATCTGTTCGTATCTGCTATATTGGTTTTTCCTACGTAACGGATGTGCACTAATATTACTGATCTTCGTGGTCTGCTGACTAAAATATATCTATCCTAATAGTGCTGCCTGATTGATTATTAAAATGACGACTCGCAACTCAGGTTCTCGCAGACCTATAAAGGATTATAGCGCTTATGATGACTCACCACTAATTCCCATAAAAGGAAGTACATTATTCATATATTATAATATAAACAGATATGGGTGATTCCTAAACTAGGGGCAATTTTGATCAGAAAAAATTTTTATGAAAAAAGTTTTCGAAATTTCTGGAATTTTTTTTATGGATTTTGGTCATGCCCCCTAAAGGTGGCGGTTCGCGCAGCGACAGAGAAAGGAGACTGAGACCAGCGACCGAGACGCTTGTCTCTACGGTATGTACTGTAGGTCGAGACTGAGACCGAAGACAAGCCTGTCGATGAAGTTAGTGGCGTGATGGGAAACCGAGTAATGAAACTGCTTTTGGAGGAAGAAGAAGACGATTATTTGCTCTTATATTATAATATTAATAATTATATTATTATAATTATTAATAATTATTATATTAATTACATATTATATTAATAATTATTATTACAAATACAAAACTGGAAATACATCAATGGAACCGAGAGGAAGAAAATTTGCCTTCAAATTTTGTTTCATTGCGTGGAACAGGAGGGTTTTCGAACATCAACGGACTCAATATTAGAGTAAAATTAATCAATTACTTCACGTCATAGCAAGGAGCAGTAGACTGGCAAGAACAACATTTCACACAGCTTGTTTGAGCTGATTCCTCTCCACCTTTTCTTTCACAAAATTAATATTTGGGCAAAATAAATAAAATAAGAATAATTCACCTGGTTTTTGTTTATGCTTTCAGCTATGCTTTTCCAAATATTGTCCTTCAAAGTTTCTTCTCTGTAGGAGTCTAGTTGTGTATAGTATAGTATAGCGGAGGGTGCTGCCTGATTAGTTCAATCAGAGTCTCACAGTCTTTGACAGAAAAACTACATTTAAACACTAAATACGTGTGCTTTCACGAGCGCGACCTGAGACACCACTCGTCCGGAGCAGCGACCGTCTCCTGTCTCGCGTCTCGGTCTCTTGTCTCTGTCTTGCTCGCGAACTGTCGCGTATACATTAACGTCAAGTAGCGGTCGCTGTTCTCACCTTAAGGCAAAAAGCGCAATGGCAGCTCATGAATCCCCTTTAAAAGTCCAAAATTCGAATTTGAAATCCGCGTTCATGACAATGTGAATTGGGGCACACGTCAATGTTAATGTCCATCACAATATCGATAAATTTAATTTCGTTGCAGTAATCATTTTTTTCTTGGGTTGGTAGGTAGAAGGAAAAAATGGCATTGTATTTGGAAAAACCGTTTCTGTATCCTTTAATTAATGTGAAAAAGTTTTTTAACAAGAATCAAAATATGAAAACTTACGAAATATTTAGCAGTATCTTATACTACTAGTAGGCAGTTCCTCATCTATCAGCCCTCAAAGTTTCCCAAATCACATAACTCCGGCTCGAAGTAAAAATGAAATCTTGATAACCAACCACGAAAATGAAAATTTTTGTTGAATCAAACAGGAGATCTGTAATTGTCTCATTCCTGACATTATGGAGGTTCCAAAGCCCCATGTAGCTAAGTACATTAACCAAAATATGAAAGAAATATGAAATAAAGAAAAATAAATCTCGAAACTCGTTTTCTTCTTAATCTCTCCTCTTCTGAAATTCTTGATCTCCCCATTCTGCTTACCCTGTAAAACCGTAAGTTACGCCATTCACTGAACAAGTAGGTGGGTTCCTGTAGTGTTAGATAATTACCTACCTACTGTTGCTAGGTGACGTATTAAATACATCTGATACAAATTTTGTGAAAATATGTGTGACGTGTATTTTTATAAAATAAAGAATCACTTTTCCCGTGATTCTTCAGTTCCCAAGTAGTGGTACACTATAATAATAAGCTTGGTAAAAAAATAAGGTAATTACTTAATTTCAAAATTGTTGTGGCACTCGGACATTGCCGTAGTCTTTTGGTAATTTGGAATGTCATGTTATGTAATTATCTAACACTACATGCTTTGCTGGAAAACACAACTATGTAGCCGATTGTTTGTCACGTTCCCCTGTTCAAACCACAGAGAAAAGAGACTCATTGTTGGAGGATCAAGAAGAAGAAGCAATTCTTATACGCTGCATTCGCGAAGCCCTGTCTTGTTCTGACAGGAGGTTGGACCAAATAAGGAAGGCACAAAACGAAGACACCGAGACTCAGATGATCAAGAAATGCATCTTAGAAGACAAATGGGACAGGAATTCAGTTTACTGGAAGTACAGAAGTGAACTGGTGATCGAGCAAGGTTTGGTTGTTAAAGGTACAAGATTGTTCATGAACAATGAATTCCCATGAAAATGAGGGAAGAAATCTTACAACATTTGCATACAGGTCATTTAGGTGTGGTAAAGTGCCGGAAACGAGCCCAGGAATCAGTATGGTGGCCTGGATGTGCGTCCCAAGTGAAAAGCCTAGTGAGTAATTGCAGTGTTTGCATGGAAAACCGCCAAGTTCCAGCTGAACCACTAATGCCATCAAACTTGCCAGCTCAGCCGTGGGCTGTAGTTGGTTCAGATTTGTTCAAGTTTAAGGGCGAGTGGTTCCTGGTTGTGCAAGATTATTACTCAAGATTCCTGGAGTTGGTCAAAGTGGACAGGTTGACATCCACTTCTGTCATTGCTAGACTAAAGAATATATTTGCGCGTCATGGCATACCACTCACATTAAGAACAGATGGAGGTTCTCAGTACACATCAGACGAATTCCAACGGTTTGCCCAGGAATTAGGCTTTGAAGCAGTCTCCAGCAGCCCCCAATTCCCACAGTCCAACGGAGAGTCAGAAAATTCTGTTGGAATAGCGAAGAAGATCCTATCGAAAAATGGAGATGCAAACCTTGGACTTCTGGTGTACCGAACAACTCCCTTGGAGTCAGGATTGTCTCCAGCGGAGCTGCTGTATGGAAGGAAGATACGGTCAGACTTACCATCGTTACTAGATTTTCAAAAAGTTGAACCGAAACAACTAAAAGCGTTTAAAATGAAAGATGGACATATAAAAATGAGGAACAAATTTAATCATGACATGAGGAGAAGAGCTAAACCATTGCCAGAATTGCAGAAAGGAGATACCGTTTGGATCAGAGATGTTAACCGAAATGGAACCGTTATCGAAAAAGCAAAGGAACCGCGTTCCTACATGGTGAAAACCGAGAATGGCTCTCTTCTGCGCAGAAATAGATGGCATCTAATTCTCAAAAAAGAGGGTGCATGTAATGAACAGGAACACAGTACTTCGAGTCTACCCAAGAGTTATAAACAACGAACAACATATGAAGAAACCCAACTTAGAAGAAGCAAAAGAGACATTCACCCTCCTAATCGTTTCGATTATAGAAATTGACAAAAAATGAGTAGTATGGGGGGGATGTAGTGTTAGATAATTACCTACCTACTGTTACTAGGTGACGTTAATATCAGATGTTTTTGTGAAAATATGTGTGACGTGTATTTTTATAAAATAAAGAATCACTTTTCCCGTAATACTTCAGTTCCCAAGTAGTGGTACACTATAATGATAAGCTTGGTAAAAAAATAAGGTAATTACTTAATTTCAAAATTGTTGTGGCACTCGGACATTGCCGTAGTCTTTTGGTAATTTGGAATGTCCACGACAATGTTAAAAACTAAAAACCGCGACACTGTCATTTTCAACTTCAACATCACATTGTAACAGAAGTACTTATGTCTCAGGGTTCCTCCAATGCTCATTTATTACAGCCTTTGACGAAGTTGTGAAAACATGCATCGGATGGAATCTTGGTCATTAAAATATTAGAACTAGATACTACCACGACAATGTCAACAATAAACCTACGCACCTGAAATATCATCTCCGAGATCATGATCAGTTAGTCACTGTGTGACCGTTGGGACGTGATGCGCTTGCGGGAAGGATTGGCTGGGATGCCACCCTTCGTGACTATAAAGACTATATACGTTTGAACTAGAACTTTATTTTGACTGACAACCTTTACAAAGGAACTTTCATATTTTAATGAATGTATCGTCGTTAGCAACACCGACGCGTTTCCATAGTCCCTACATCCTCTCACCCCTACCTCTTCATACTACAACTTCTGTATTATCTCTTCCTCAACTGGTCAGCGTGCTTCCTTTCCTTCTTGTCTTCTACTAGAACCATGTACGAGAGATCCCCCGTTCGCTCCAATATTTCTCCTGGGACATTTCCTTTCCCTACCTTATTACTAACCCACACTTCTTCCCCTTCTGTAAATTCACGAAATCTTTTACCATGACCCTGATAACCCCTTTGCTTGGTCAGCGCGTCATCCACAGTTCGCACGAAACTGGGTTTCAGCAGGTCAAAACACGAGCGCATTCTTCTTCCCATGAGCACCTCAGCAGGGGTCCTTGCTGTCGTAGAATGTGGAGTATTGCGATATGAAAACAGGAAATCTCTTAAACGATCCAAAAGGGGAGTATTTTGCTTCTTCGAGGAAGTCATTCTCGTTTTAAACGTACGAACAGCCCGTTCCACTAACCCATTCGAACGAGGATGATATGGGGTAATTCGTATGTGCTTTATCCCAACTTGTTTACAGAAAGAAGAAAACTCTGATGATATCCATTGTGGTCCATTGTCTGTAACAATAGATAGCGGCAATCCAAAAATGCAGAACATATCCTTAAATTTTTCTACTGTTGCAGACGCTGTGGTTTTTTTCATAGGAAAAACTTCCAACCACTTCGACGTGGAGTCCATCACCAGCAACCAATACAAACCTTCAAAAGGACCCGCAAAATCTGCGTGTAGTCTCGACCATGGGGTTGACGGTACATTCCAAGAAAACACTGGTGACTCCTCCGGTTTCGGGCGTGCTTGCTGACAAGCATGGCACTTCTTCACGAATTCTTCAATATCCGTGTTTACTCCTGGCCACCAGCAATGAATTCGCGCTACCATGCCAAGGAACTTGTCTCTCACAGCTTGAGGAACAATTATCCTTCCATTCCACATCATTACTTTTTCCTCCATTGAAATCTCTTCTCGTTTCTCAAAATAAGGCAGCAACCTTGAGTCTAAATTCTTCTTTTCTGGCCAGCCCGCCTCAAGATATCTAACTACCTCCTGAATGACTCTATCTGAACTTGTTTCCTCCCTCAGTTTTGTTGATGTTATCGGAATATCTTGAAGCCTCAAATGTAGAAGGTGACTTCCTTTAAGGGTTCCCATCTTCTCTACCCCACTCGGGTGTACATTCTCAAGTGGCAACCTTGATAACGAATCGGCTGGACCATTGTCTCTACCTTCAATATACTCGATGTTATAATCGTAGCTTCTCAAAATTAAAGCCCATCTCGTCAATCGGTTTGCAGCCATTTTCGAAATCTCTTTATCTTCCGCAAAAATCTGCATTAGAGGCTTGTGATCTGTCCGAAGCGTAAAATTCCTTCCTCTTACATAGTAATCAAATTTCTTGAGGGCAAATATGATCGCCAACGCTTCTCTGTCCAAAACTGAATACCGTTTTTCAGCAGGTGTCAAAACTCTTGATCCAAATCCTACAGGCCGTTCATCTCCATTAGGCATCCGATGGAATAGGACAGCTCCTACCCCATTCGCGCTTACATCTGTTGATACAATCAATGGAAGTTCCAATGAGTAGTGAACTAGTGAGCTGGCAGATGTTATCGCTTCCTTCAACACTGAAAAAGTTTTATTACACTCATCATCCCAGTTCCAGATGACTCCTTTCCTTGTCAGATTGTGTAGCGGAACACTCAGTTGTTGCAAATTCCTTATGAATCGCCCGTAGAAATTGATAGAACCCAAGAACGATTTCAGCTCTGAAGGGTTTTTCGGAACTGGCATATTCCTAATAGCTAAATGTTCGAGATGTTCCAAGTCGTTCCATCCTGGATGTACTCGTTTGAGATCGACGGAGAACTATAAAAAGCTTCGTAAGGAGCTGAGAGAATCATGGATCTGTGATGGATGCAGGAATGGTGGGAAGAATGAGAGTGATGTCAGTGAAGAGGAGAATGATTTGAGCTCGGTGGAGGAGTCTAATACGGGTAT